>BJCM01266828.1:9955-20694 GCA_018326385.1 Flaveria bidentis | reverse complement strand
TGCTTATACCTCTTTCCAATTATGATATGGTCTTGGGAATTCAATGGTTGCATGGTCTTAATGACATTACTTGGAATTTCAAAGCTCTTACTATGAAGTTTTCTGTTAATGGACGACTTCTTGAGTTGAAGGGGGCTAAATCAAGTGAAGTATCTTTGTGTTCAGCTGATAAACTACAAGAATGGTTGGAGAATGATAGTAGTATTAACCATGGCCACCTATTCAGTCTTCAAACGCAATCGGAGGGTCTTCCTCAGCATACTCCACTAGTCTCCGGGGGCAATGCAATTTCATTAGTTGAAAAATTACTTCTTTTGTATGATGATGTATTTCAGATACCTACTTCACTTCCACCTTCAAGAACATATGACCACCGAATTATTTTGAAGGAAGGTACTAATCCAATTAGGCAAAAGCCCTATCGTTATCAAGCTGCTCAAAAAGATATTATTGAAGAAATGACACAGGAACTGTTGGATATGGGTATAATTCGTGAGAGTACTAGCTCTTTTGCTGCACCAGTGGTTTTGGTTAAGAAAAAGGATGGTTCCTGGAGAATGTGTGTGGATTATAGGAAACTTAATGAGGCAACCATTAAGAACAGTTTCCCTATTCCACTAATTGATGAATTGTTTGATGAATTAGGTGGAGCTACGGTCTTTTCAAAACTGGATTTGAGATCCGGTTATCATCAGGTTAGAATGCACGAACCTGATGTTTATAAGACAGCCTTCCGTACTCATCAGGGGCATTATGAGTTTTTAGTTTTACCATTCGGTTTAACAAACGCTCCAGCCACCTTCCAAGCATTAATGAATACTACCTTCAAACCTCTTCTACGAAAGTGTGCTTTGGTTTTCTTTGATGACATACTGGTCTACAGCACTACCCTTGACCAACACTTATTAGATTTGGAGGCTGTTTTACAATTACTCCGTGCGAACTCTTTGTTTGCAAAGAAATCTAAGTGTTCATTTGGAGGGGGTCAAGTGGATTATTTGGGTCATATTATTACCAAGGATGGTATGAGTACCGATCCTTCCAAAATAGCAGCTATAACAGATTGGCCAATTCCAAAAACTGTTAAACAACTTCGAGGGTTCTTGGGTCTTGCTGGATACTATAGACGTTTTATCAAGTCCTTTAGCATTATTGCTAAACCACTTACCAACCTCCTCAAGAAAGACGCATTTAATTGGAATGATGAGGCCCAACAGTCTTTTGATCTATTGAAGCAAGCATTATCTTCTTCCCCGGTGCTTGCTTTACCTGATTTTACAAAGTCTTTTGTTATTGAGACAGATGCTTCGGGTAAAGGGTTGGGTGCGGTGCTAATGCAAGACAACCATCCTTTAGCCTTCTTGAGTAAGAGTTTGGCTCCCAAGCAACAATCTTTATCTGTCTATGAGCGTGAATTACTAGCTATCTTAATGGCGGTAAAGCATTGGCATCATTATCTCATTTCCAATCATTTCATTATTAAAACTGATCAGAAGAGTCTCAAGTTTCTGCTGAATCAGAAAATCAACACACCTCTACAGCAATCGTGGCTATCCAAACTTCTGGGATATGATTTTGAAATTATATATAAACAAGGAGCTACCAATCAAGTGGCTGATGCACTATCACGAGTAGAGGGCTCGGCCTTGTTCCAATTAAGTTTGAGCTCCATTGATCCACTGTTATGGCCTCGAATTAAGAGTAGTTGGGAGACTGATACACATGTCCAGTCTATTATAAGTACTTTACAACAAGGTGGTGAAGTCAAACATTATACGTGGAATGGTCAGATGCTTAAAAGGAAAGGTAAGTTGGTGATTGGTAAGGATACTTCCCTTCGAGTTGATTTGATGGCATTATGTCATTCTTCTCCGATGGGAGGTCATTCGGGATATACTGCTACTCTCCATCGGTTGTGTGATCTTTTTTATTGGAAGAAATGCTATCACGATGTTCGTATTTTTATTCAAGAATGCTCTTCTTGTCAACGTACTAAATATGAACGTGTTGCCACTCCAGGATTGCTTCAACCTTTGCCCATGCCTACAACTATCTTCTCGGATATTTCTATGGATTTCATTAATGGTCTTCCTAAGTCCTTCGGGAAGGACTCTATTTTGGTGGTAGTGGATCGACTTACTAAGTATGGGCACTTTGTGGGTCTAACACATCCTTATTCTGCTGCTCATGTAGCTCAGGCGGTCTTTGATAATGTCTTCAAGTAGCATGGTTGTCCTTCGACAATTGTATCTGATCGTGATTCAATCTTTCTCAGTCAGTTTTGGAAAGATTTTATGAAATTGCAAGGTGTTTCTTTAGCCTATTCCACTGCTTACCACCCTCAATCGGATGGCCAAACAGAAGTGCTTAACCGTTGTCTGGAGTCTTATCTTCGTGCCATGGTTATGGACACACCGCTTCTCTGGTTTAAATGGTTAACCTTGGCCGAGTGGTGGTACAATACTACTAAACATTCCGCTATCGGAATGTCTCCATTTGAAGCTCTGTATGGAGTTAAACCTCCGTTACACATTCCCTACATTCCCAATGATTCCAAAGTGGCTTCCGTAGAGGAATTATTTCATGCTCGTGAGCTCAAGTTGAAGAATTTAAAACAATCTTTAGAACGAGCTCGCAACCGTATGCAACAAATGGCGAATCGCAGTCGAACGGAACGTAATTTTCAGGTTGACGATTGGGTCTTTGTCAAATTACAACCTTATGTCCAGACATCCTTGAAGTCTCATTGCCATCATAAGTTGGGTCCTCGTTACTTCGGTCCTTTCCTTATTGTTGAGAAGATTGGCTCCGTTGCTTATCGTTTGGATTTGCCTCAGTCATCGCAAATTCATCCTACCTTCCATGTTTCCTTGCTTAAAATTGCGAAAGGCGATCACTCCAGTATTATTCCATTACCAGAGGAACCTCGTTTCCGTCTCCAGCCACGTGCGATTTTGGATCGGAAGCTGGTGCGGAAGCGGAATACAATGACTGTTCAAGTGCTAGTCCATTGGATGCATTCTCCAGCTACATAAGCTACATGGGAAGATTTACAGGACTTCCAACTTCGTTTTCCGAATTTCCATTCTTGAGGTCAAGAATGTTATAGAGGGGGGAAGTATTGTTACGATAGGAATAAATGAGAAGGGTGAAATTGTAATAAGGTCATAGTTAGAGGGTTATGTTGAAAGATTGCTAGTTAGTTGAACTTCTAACTAACATTAGTTAGTTAGTTAATCCCTGTCCTATTAAAGGCAGGATCATTCATGAATAGAACAGGCTTGATTTGATCATTTCTTTCTCTTTGATTCTCTTGATCGTATCATTTAAATTAAAAAAATCATTAAAAAACAAGCTCTGCATTTCTCTGAGAATTATATGTGACAATGACTTGGATCAATTATTTCAAAGTGACCACCAATGAAAACAGACTTCTACCTAGCCACCGTTGACCAGAAAAAGTCAGAAAGTTGACATAATTAGATGCTGAATAAGCTTGGCAAAACATTTATCTTCAACGATAATCACATGTAAGCAATTAACATGTAAGCAAAAATATATCAAAATTGACCGCCCCTGATATTAAAGTCAATGTCTGCCCTCATTCATCCAGCCTAATAATGCAATCATGTCAAGAATCTATCTACCGCATAGTTGTTATAAAGAACTCACTATAGACACATATAGATTATAATTTATTAATTTTCTCCTATTGTCACCACTATGATACCACGGTTGTACCTTTTGTCATCATGGCCCTACTATCATCCCTCTTGTCACCACCATTGTGGGTTTATATCTGTCAACACTATTTGACTCCATAAGGTTTTCTTATCGTTCAAGTTTTTATGTTTTTTAAGATTGTGTGCACTTCTTATACTAATGCACTCACTTTTCTTTTCACATTTAACTTCCTCGTGTTCAAACTACAGTGGAGTGTTAGATAATTGGTTTAGTTTATTGTAATTATCTTTACAATAACTAGGAAATATGATTATAAGATTATTGATTATGTTACCTTTGGAACAACTTTCTGTCCATTAAAAACCATGCTTGGTGACAGAACAAGTATATAAGAATTCCAGCAGAGGTTAGCTTGATAATTAGGGAATGGACTTGAATTCAGTTCAGTTCCCTGTGTGAGATGAAGTGCTAGAATTTAAATTTCAGGTGGTTGCCACAAAGCTTTTAGATCAAGCGATTTTTTTGTGGCGTGTTGACAGAATTGAAACAACTCCGTAGAATGTACATCTATTCTAGCATTGTTCAACAAAACTTCCGTGAAGTTAAGCAGGTTGTGTAAAGCTTATGGTAGTTTGATGCACAATGGTGCTTGCACAGCATTCAACTCTGTTTGATGTCGTTAAATTATTGTCTTTCTTTTGGATTTTATTGGTTCAGCAAGTTTTTATAACTATTGATTCCTTTTATAACCTGTTTATTGGTGATCAGGCCTTTGATCGACCGAACTAAATAGTGCAAACACAAAAAGAAAAACATAACAATAGATCAACAATCTTGATTAACTCTTTTCCATTGAAGCTGGAAAACAAGAGCATCTACAAACAAAGACCTGCACTCCAAATTAAATAGCACAACATGTGCATAATTGACTACTGAAAACTAGTAACATAACTTATGACTTTACCCACTACTCCACTACTTGACACAATCAAAGCCATAAAATCAACATGTTTAAAATGAACTAACTGCACAATCAAAGCCATAAAATCAACATGTTTAAAATCAACTAACTGCTGCATCCTGTTTGACCACAAACTCAATTAACCCAACAGTACTGATATATATATAGCACATGTTATTCAAACAAGTGCCCAATCTAAACAAGCTGTAACAACTGATGACAACAAAAACCCACCCAATACCAGATACAATTCTCAGTATTTGAATTTCCCTTTCTGATCAAGACCCATTCACTCACAATCATATATATAACAAACTTCATTATTGAACACCAATGGGCCAGAACAGCAAAAATTTAACAAATACATTGCAAATGTTGACTCTTACATCAATAAAAAATGAATACCATACAAGAGATCCTAAAGTTCCATCAATCCACTTTAAGCATCCATATGCTGTTGTCAGATCCTTGATTGATCCAAATGAGACTTAGACTTTATCTAGATAATCGAATGAAATAATAAGAGTATCTATTTGGGTGCATCCACTGGCCCACTTAGATGATCAAAGTCAAAGCCACCTAGTTGATACATATTTACTCAAACATGTCATTGTTGGAAGAATAGTATTAGAAAGTCAACATTACTAGTGTTATTGGTTAACAATTTAATGTATGCATTATTATGTCACCTATCGAATTGAATATGGCGAAAATAGGTGTTTTTGCCCCCTAAAAGATCTTAGATGCAATTGAATAAAGATATATTCATTTTTTAAGATCTAACCATGGCCCATAGACTACATGTATGTCATGTTGTGATTATAAATTGCTTCCACACATGACATATACACTCATTCTTCATGGCTTCTCTGTTTCTTTTCCATGTGGTTAGTTTAGTGTTATTACTATCTAAAACACCATTGCTTTCTTCTTCTCCTACTTCTGATATCTGACTCTAACAACATTCTACTGCATATATAGCTGTTATAAAGAATAAAAATTCCAGTTACCATTTACTAATGGCTCTCTCATATCTTTTAAGTGTGATTGGGTTAATATTCATATATGCAACACCATTCATATCCTCTTCCTCTTTTTCTTCTTCACCACCTTTTGCCTTGAAACTAGGCTCATCTTTGTCAGTTGAGAAAAAAGATGACTTTTTGATCGCACCAAACAGCCTTTACACTGCTGGATTCTACAGTGTAGGAGAGAATGCTTATTGCTTTTCAATATGGTTAACTAAGCCGCTCACAGACGGGAGTAAAACCATAGTGTGGATGGCTAACCGAGATTTACCAGTTAACGGAAAGTTCTCTAAGCTTACCTTGTTAAAAACTGGAATCTGATCTTGAGGGACGCGTGTCAACGGTTGCCAATATGGGCCACAACTACTAGAGATTCAACAGAAACCGCCCTGTTGAGATTGAATAATTCAGGAAACCTTTTCCTTCAAAATAGAGATGGAAATGTTCTGTGGCAAAGCTGGGACTTCCCAACAGATACTCTTATTCCCAATCAACCACTCACAAAACTTACATCACTTGTTTCTGCAAGAAGTCTAACTAATCACTCATCTGGTTCCTTCAAGCTCTTGTTTGACAACGACAATGTCGTTAGACTTGTATATAGTGACTCTAAAATAACAGGCATCTATTGGCCTGACCCCAATTTCCGAGCATGGGAATCTGGTAGGAATGTATATGCAAGCCGAAGGATTGCAACCTTGGATTCTTCTGGTCATTTCATCTCAACTGATGGTCTACTCTTCAATACATCAGATGCTGGAGATCAGCCACTAAGAAGATTGACTGTAGATTATGATGGTAACTTTCGCGCCTACAGTCTAGATGAGTCCAGAGGAATTTGGCACGTTACCTGGCAAGCTATTTCTGAAGCATGTAAAATCCATGGAAGTTGTGGAGAAAATAGTACATGTTCTAATGATCCTATTTTAGGTAGGAGGTGTTCTTGCCTACCTCATCACAGGATGATCAATCAAACCCATTGGTCGTATGGTTGTGAACCAGAGTTCAAACTGGCTTCATGTGGAAATGGTGAGTACAACTTCCTGCACCTTCCTCATTATGACTTTTGGGGTTATGATTCAAGATACATGCCAAATACTACTCTTAGTGCATGTAAGCAAGAGTGCATAAAAAGCTGCAACTGCAAAGGGTTCCAGTTCAAGTATGATTGGGAGAAAGGTTTTTGGGTTTGTTACCCAAAATTTCTCTTCGTGAACGGATTAAGATCTGGAAATTTCAATGGTTCCATGTATCTGAAGCTACCTAAAAATATGTCCTCCTCTTTGAATAAAAATGGAGATGTTCAGGGATTAAGCTTAAACTGTTCTGCAAAACCTACCATACAACTTGACAGAAGTTATGATATAAACCGCAAAAATGAATCCATCAAGTTTATGATGTTGAGTGCGTACGTATTTGGTGCGTTGGAGATCATTTGCATAATATACTTCTTCTATGGAACACATTCACGTTTGAGTACACAAGGTTACATACAAGCTGCCACAGGATTTAAGAGATTCAGCTATGCAGAACTAAAAAAGGCCTCAAAAAACTTCAGTGAAGAGATAGGAAAAGGGGGAGGTGGTATTGTGTATAAAGGAGTATTATCAGACAACCGCATTGTAGCAATCAAGCATCTTAATAAATCTAGTAATAAACAAGGTGAAGCTGAGCTTCTAGCAGAGCTAAGTACCCTTGGGAGGCTCAACCACATGAATTTGGTAGAGATATGGGGATATTGTGCTGAGAGTAAACACAGGCTTTTGGTATATGAGTATATGGAGAATGGATCACTGTCTCAGAATTTACAGTCCAATAAGCTGGATTGGGATAAGAGGTTAGATATTGCTTTGGGCACTGCAAAAGGGCTTGCTTATCTGCACGAAGAATGCATGGAGTGGATATTGCACTGTGACGTTAAGCCTCAGAATATATTGCTAGATTGCGATTACAGGCCAAAGGTGGCGGATTTTGGGTTGTCTAAGTTATCAGATAGAAATGGGACATGTGATTTAGAGTTTACACGAGCACGAGGGACAAGAGGTTACATGGCTCCAGAATGGTTGTTTGGTAATCTTGCAATAACCTCAAAGGTTGATGTGTATAGCTACGGGGTGGTTATGTTAGAGATGATAACAGGTCGGAGGCCAGTAGGTGCTAATCAAAGCGGCGGGTCAGAGGTAAGGCTTGATAGTTGGGTGCGCGAAAAGATTGCAGCCACTGGTGGAAAGAATGATTGGATTATAGAAGTTGTGGACTCGAGTGTCAAAGGAGATTACAGCATCAATGCAATGGAAACTCTGATTAAGGTGGCTTTAAGGTGTTCTGAGGAAGATAAGGATGCAAGACCAACTATGAGCGAGGTGGTAGATATGCTGCTGCAATCTGCACGCAGAGGAAGATGATTAAATATTTAAATTAATGGTTTAAAACTTTAAATTATGATATTACTTAATATCAGCTACAGCAGCAGCCCTTTGTTCATAACTTCATCAATATTGAGTTCTATAAGGTTGAATAATTGCTATCCTGCTATATTTTAGTTGTCCAACTTGTGATTTAGCTAACTGTTATATTGTTATAATATTGATTTCAGACTTCATATTCTAAATGCATAGAAACTACAGTTGATGAACTGTTAGATTCTAAATACACTTTTTTTTCTTAGTGTGTGTGTGTGTCACGCATGGAATTTCAAGATTAGAGATCTTATTTAAAAAGGGTGAGCCGTGGAGCAACTAGTTTGTGATCTTGAGGCCATGGACTCAAACACTGAGAAATAGCCTCGTGTACAAAGTGTAGAGTAAGGTCGCATACATCAAATCACGAAGCGTCCAGCCACTCCATGGCCCCTATGTAAGGCGGGAGCTACAATAAGCACTGGGCATGCCCTTTAGATCTATCTTAAAAGCTATTTGCCAGTTGCACTATCTTAATCTTTAACACCAATTATAGGATGCTGACCCATACCAATGTTAAATGCCGAATTCAACCAACCAATTCATGCATTTAAATTATTAGTGCCTGAATAAAGAAGGTAAGTAAGTATTTCTTATAAGACGTTAAATATGATCACCAACCCTTAGTTAGGTGGTTACCGTTACACTTTATTAGATGGCGGTTAATGAGTTCACTGATTGTTGGTATAAACTACATGATTAGAGATCTTTAAACAATAAGCAGTTGATAATCACATTTAGCTTATATTAGTACGGATTAAACAAGATTTTCTTCATAGTATGAAAGCTTTGCAGAGAAAATCTATTAGTGTCACGTTATAAATGAAATAGGAAAGAATGCTATAGAGCAGCACAATAAATCATTCCGTTTGAAACAATTTAGATAAGCCTATACATTTGAAAAATCGTGTGATAAAATTATAAGGGGTTCTTGAGGCTTCACTGGTAACAGGTGAATGTTGGGACAGAGGGAAGGCTTGGGCTAACATCTCCCCAAGGGTTACTTGAGATGGTGTGGTCAGATGCAACCCATCAGGTTCAAGACTCAGCCCCTTTGCATCAATGGTCCGTAAATTCACTAACCACATTCCCAACTGAGCCTCTCTTACTTTCTCTACGTATGACCCTGCCCCAGATGCCAATGCCACCTGCCATTATCTTTTATTTTTAATTTATGTTTTATGCGAATTAGATTTTAATAATCTAAATTTTTAAAATCTAAATTGTTACTCATATAATAATCCATAGGAATTTAACTAATTACACTTTTAACTTTCACTTTTGTTATCAAAGAAAATTCCGTTAGCATAACCATCAATATTCTAATTTACACTAGATTTTCGCCTTCTCTCCCTAAAAATGATGATTATAAAAGAAATTGAAAAACTTACTAGCAAAATTGAGAAGAAATTAAATACAAATGAAATATAAATCATAATAACTTATCCTATTAGGATTGAAATGGCAACTAAAATTAAAAGGCTAAAAATGTAATTAGTAGCCACATAAACATCATCGCTCGATAGATAACAGTCACTGTTGTAAAAATCAATTTATATCGGTGAGTAACCTTAGCGATTTCACCAAATCAGTAGGCCGTAAAAATCAGCCAAAAATCGATTCAAATTGTCAAAATTCAGTCAAAATCGGTCAAACTAAAAATTAGATATTAAATATTAAAATTTTTTGAGTGTGTATACATATAAGCTTGAAAAATAGGTGTAAAAACAAGTGAATGTCTTTAAGTTCAAGTGATATATTAAAAGAGGGGTTCTAGTTTTGTCCTATAGATGAGCTTCCTCCTCCTGAGGTGGGGTGGTGTTAAGTTTCGTAAATAATTAGGTGGCCCGGTGTCCAATGACGGAGCTTCAGCAATCTAACAGCGGGCCGTACGAAATTAAATTTTCTCAACGGGCGGACCAAACCAAAATTTTAAACTACTGAAGAAAAAAAAACGTTCGTCTGTTAATCCACTTAACCGTAAAAAAAAGTGAAAAAAATAATGCCCCACCAACTAGTGCATAATAATTTCCCAACAGTTTAAAATATAATATAAAAAAAAAAAAAAAAAAAAACTCGTGCGACGATACCTGAATAATTGGAAGCGTAGGCAAACGCAGATCCGATCGCACATGCTGAAAGAAGGTCTCAGATCTCCGCTTGTACAAGTCAGCATCTTGTCGACTGACGGTATCACTCTCCCCTTGATACCACAACATCCCCCTAACGCTGCCCCCACTCTCCACCGCCGCCCTCGTGCGCCGCATCAGCTGCTCATACAGCCGCCCACCACGCGCCCACTCGCTGATGTTGGTCCCACCGACGGCACAAGGGACCAGCCCAACGACCCCAAGGCTCGGGTCCATCCGCAGCAACGAGTTGGCGAAGGCCATCCCAGGGCCCACGCCGCATTGGCGGAAGTAGTCGATGTCACGGTGGAGGGGCTCGGCGGCCGCCTGCCAGAGGAGGTCGGCGGAGAGGCGGAGGATGGAGGGGCTCGGGGCGGACTGCGGGGGGATGTACCCGTCCCAGTGCTCCTTGACGACGCCGCCCCGGCCAGCCATGTTGCTCTGGCCGGCCAGGAGGAAGATGGATTTGGTGGTGGTG
>BJCM01266826.1:0-10410 GCA_018326385.1 Flaveria bidentis | reverse complement strand
CTTATCCATCTCCCTGTGAGGAAAGGATTCCTCAATCACTAACTTTTTCAGTTCAGGCCACCTCATTCTCCCAATGGCCCTGCTACCCTCGGCTTGGACAATGTTGTCCCACCAGCACAAAGCCGAGTCCGCGAAAGAGTGGGTAGCGAACTTCACCTTTTGGTCTTCACGGCACTCACTGATGTCAAGAACAACCTCCATTTCCCTCACCCACCGGTGAGTAGCTGCAGCAGTGTCGTTTCAATCGAAAGTAGGGGGCTTGCATCTCGTAAACGACCTGTAGATACAGCCTCGGGCCGCCTCCAGCGCAAGCTCTTCTTCTTCCTTCTCCACATCATCAAAGAGAATTGTTTCCGGATCTGGTTGCTCCTGTCCTACCGAGGACCTGTTTCTCTCCTTTCTTTCCCCTTCCCTTACTGCCTTGATCATTTCGGTCACCACAGACGGTAGAATCGTCTGCATGACCTGATGAACTTCCTCCACTACAGCCTCCTTTACTGAGGCCCTCAGATTGGCGCTCTCGTCGCCACCCTCCAGATGAGGGGTCTTTGGTTCTTCATGAACCACCTTCTCAACTCTGGGTCTCCCTCTCTTGGGTCACGGAGCAGCACCGTGACCTCCACCATGAGAGGCTTTCGAAGATCTACCACCGACCATCATCTAAGTGCACCATAAGATTCAAACACCAACATGATCATTCAAGGGAACAGCTTAGTTTATGTCAAGTATAGTAAGTCCCTAATTATAGTGGCCAGTTGTGATTAGCCACTTACTTTACTCTTCATACCCCAAGCACTACCTATCCTGACTACATCAGTATTTAGATCTACATACAACACATAACACATCACATGCGCACATAATACCGATTAACTTTACGAAAATACCTTATGGCACGCAGCTACTCAGATTGGCATCCCATTCCCTTTCCATCCCATTCTCAGTTTAAGTTAAGGTTTATTTTGAAAATTTACCCATTTCACTTAAACTTTGGCTCTGATAGAAACTTGTAAGGCCCCGTTCTCGGGACCCTTCGAGTTGGATCCTCACCACACAAAAAACCTATATTTACATTTGCCTTGCGAAAATATTGCAGCGGAAACATACAAATTTAGCTTTTCATATCATTACAAATGCTTTTGCAAGTTAATACAAGCGTTCATTTCAAAACATCATTCGTTCGCATTACAGTGCAAAAACATTAAAAAAAGAATGCCATCCAAAAGAGATGAGTAGTCACCTCGTGTCATCCTAAGCAACGTTTACCTGCCAGCAGAAAAAGTATAAAAGTCAGCGTTGCTAAGTGAGTTCTAGTTTTATAATAAAACATACATTCCACCGATAAAATCATTCTTCATTTTCATTCAGAATCATACTATACTTTTCATTTGTTCGTGATCATACATCATAGGTACATACAGATAATATCATTATTATCTTTCATTACATTCATTAACATTCATTCATTCTATACGTTCGTTCTCCCGAGTCTGTTGCGACATAGAGTCGCTCACCTCATTAGCAATCTTAACGATTGCACGCTATCCGAGTCTGTTGCGACCATAGGGTTGCTCACCCCAATTGCCAATTTCAATGATAGCACGCTATCCGAGTATGTTGCAACCATAGGGTCGCTCACCTCATGGCAACTTCACGATAGCACGCTGTCCGAGTCTGTTGCAATCATAGGGTTGCTCACCCCATAGGCAATCCCAACGATTGCACGCTGTCCGAGTCTGTTGCAACACAGAGCTGCTCACCTCATATATGTGCTTGCAAGCCTTTCCTTCGTTCATTCATCATTCATTAATTCATGCATTCTTACTTTGTGTTCCTCTTTCATTATCTTTCGCTTTAAGTTACATAATACTTCATTCATTCATTAACATGACACGTAAAGCCATAAGAAAGATAAACATACATCATTATAAGGAACATATCATACATTCGTACATAATCATCAAACTTCATCAATCACACATCATCATGCCTAACCACCCATCTTACATCACATCATACATCACTCTTCACAACATTTATGACTTCAAAAAGTCAACTTACATAGCCCCTAGGAATCTCCCAAGTCAAAGCCTACATTACACTTGTTCCCCAAAAAACAGAAAAATATTTTAAGTCCTTAGGCGCATAAGCACTATGCAGGCGCATGAACTTAGGCGCATGGGCAACTTTCAGGCGCATGGGTACTATTTAGGCGTATGGACTAATCAGTCGCATGGACACTTAGGCGCATGGACCACTTGGGCGCATGGGCACTATTGGGGCTCATGGCCCTACACTTAGTCATCCGACTAATATTTTTAGGCGCATGGACCACTGTTTAGGCGTATGGGTTACACTTAAATTCTCCTAAGGCATTCCCAGGCGCATGAGCCTTACTTAGGCGCATAAACCTTCTGTACAATATGTTTCTAGGATGTTTTCGAACCCAATCATCAAACCCATCTGTTCTAAGCTTACCAAGGCTATTCTAAGCATGAAAAACCTATAAGCATCTAAGAACCATCATCAAACATGCATAATACATACGGGTAAACATACATAAATATTGTAAAATCCGTTTTAATACTTTTTTAGCCCCAAAGAGTTTAAAACAAGTAAAACTAGGGTCTAGAAACTCACCTGGTGGAACTTGAGTGTATCTTCCTTCTAACCCTTTTGCAAATGAGTTCAAACACCTAGAAACCCACCAAACACACACACCCGAACACACACAAACATGTAATCATAAACCCGAGACCAAAACCCAACACAAACACTTAAAAAACCATGAATTCTTACCTTGGATTCAGCCTTTTCTTCTCCTTCTCCTTCAAACCGAGAGTTTATTCTCTCTCTCTCTCTAACCGAATGAAAAGTGGTGTGAAGGGAGGGTGGGCGGCAATGCCCACCTTTACACTAACTTCTTAAAGATTTTGTCCTTTTGGACACTTTTAGTCCCTCCACTTGGGTTTATTGGCATTTTCTTTCTTTATTGTTCAACTCTTATCCTTTCTTTTCTTTTTAAGAAATAACCGGGTGTTATAGATATGAGAATGGTAAGGTTTTGAATGAAAAATGAAGACAAACACATGAAATGACCAAATCGGGTGAGATGAAGCTTACACTTGATGTAGCCCGCGGTTTGGAGTGTGTAGCTGGTCGAGGCTGGCCTAGAAGTCCTTGGACAAGGCTGGAGAATCTTGAGCAAGGCTGGAGAAGGTCGAACTAGTGAGAACCATGTACCCAAGAGCACCCAAAACTTAACCTTTGCAGTTCTTGAGCTTGGCCGATGATGGAATGGTTTTGTTCTTCGAAAATAAGGCTGGGATTAGAGAGAGACCGTGGAGTGTGTGTGTGTGTTTCTGCTGGAGAAATTCGAAAATGAGACGGAGATATGAGAGGAGTGAGAGGTGTAGGTGGTGCATGTAAGGAGAGTAGTGGATATGGTGGTGGTGTAGAAGAGAGGGGAGTGGAGGAGAGGGGAGCGGCCGATTTTGGCCTCTTGTGAGGGGTTTAAATTTAAATTTTAAATGCTAAATAATATTATGTGTATTGGTATTATTTGTAGTATTGGGTAGTATTTTTGGTGGTATAATTTAGTTAGTTGATGTCTCATGTGCATGATGCATGCATTAGCCGAAAATTTTAGTGTGTAGGCACACAATTTAATTGTTTCAATAATAATTTGATTTCGTAGTAAGGGTGACTAATTGACTTTCCCGGAACGCTAAGTTCAAAAAGGTAAAACTCAAATTAACTAAAAGTCACTAAAATCACATAAAAATCATAAAATGGACAAATAGCAAAAGATGATTCCAAATTCACTAATAGAGTTAGACTGTTTCTAATATTAGTACTCATAAGACGGGTAATGATTCAAGTAGATTAGGGTTAGAATAACTATCATGAGGTCGGTTGTCACAGTGACTTTACAGAGTTGCACCGGAAAAGGGTCCACCTTTATGGAAAAGTACATCAGATAAAGCATGTTGTTATAAGTCTTCGGAAGAAATCTGTCTTCAAATGTTGAGCTTTAGACGACTTTGTCTCTGAAGCTTTGGAAGACTTCATTTTTTTGGCTTCAGAAGATATTGGTCTTGGCTTCGGAAGATTTCACACTTAGAATATTTTTGTTGCATGTGTGAAACTTTTGAAGCATTCTTCTTCAGTGTACTTGTGTAGCATGCAGGAGAGACTTTGGGTGTTTGGGTTGCATCAGCCTCTTCATATAATCTCTACAGCATGACCCTCCAAAAATTTAGAAGGTTCATGGTTATGTTCATCATAGACAACATGTATTTCCAACCTCTATCTTTTTCATGAAATTTGCTATAAATTGAAATGGACAATCTGTCTTCTTTGTGCCTGAATGTGTTGTTGAATCTGATGTTGGCTTGTATACACCACCATGATCGCATATAAGAAATGCCTTGTTAACAAAGCCGTATACAGTCTTCTTCGTTTGTTGTGTGACAATAACGTATCCAAGGGTGCGTGCAGTGTTTTGCTTCCAATCCATTAACTCCTCTCTTGTTTGGTACACCCAATCATTATAAATTTGAGACATTATTGACTTGAATTACGATGGTGTGTGAATAAATGAATTTGAATAATTGTGAATTGTGAATTGTGTAAACGGAATTTATAGGCATCTTCCAACAATAATTGCAATATCCTGGCAAACAATTGTTGATTTTATCTCTTTACTGGCACATTTCCCAATAATTATTATACAATAAATAAAATTCTTTATAACAATAACCCAAACATAAATAAAATTATTATACAAATAAAAACTAAATCACAATTTTACATAACTAAAAAAATTACATTAATATACAAAAAAATTACATTTCATTGATACGGGTCATCACGAGGGTCTTGATATGGAGGTATCCACATTTGATTATTATGTTTAAACCTCCACCTAACTTGTGGATAATTTGCGATCATGTCCGTCCGTATAACATGTTCACGATCAACAAATCCGGACATAAGTACCGGCCCGTTTAAACTTGCCACGTTCTCAGACATGAGAATGTGTAAGACTCAACGAGTTGAGTAACATATGTACCACCACAAATATGCCCGCTTTTCTTTATATCCATGCAAGTAGTAAAATAATCAGCAAGCATATATGCTAGATTACAAGGCCTCCTTTTAATCAAACAAAATAAAAAGAACAAATCCTTTTTAGTCACCCCATCACTGGTCATCCTACATCTAGCTATAGTATGACCAATAACGCGATGGAGATATCTATACAATGGATCGTTTATTTTTGTAGCTTTTGTTTTATTGTTAGGTATATACTGTCATCACCAATTTCTTGCCAAAATATTTCATTATTATAATCTTCTGGAAATTGCGTAAGACCGTTCAAAAAATCAGATTGACGGGTCTCTTAAATTGTATATAAACCCATCAAAACACCAAACTCGACCACAAAATATTTACGTGACACCCCCCCTCCCCGAGGATAGCATCATTATCACTGGTAAAAATATATAAGTTCAATTAAATGTAGACTCGAAATTATATAGAATCCAACTAAATTGAAATACCTATAGTTATGATTGTTCGAGTCAAAATTAAATGTACAAAAAAACTACAAACAAAGCTCCTTATATTGCGGGCCACTAATTGCAAAAAATCTGGTCCACGGCTCATTCATCATGTTACGAGCACGAGTAAATTACCCCACGTCCCGTAACAAGCTCCAAGATATCAAACGCGAAGCCTCAAATTCTTTATCTAAAAGTTTTTGAAGCCATTTATATTCATCTGACCCTCGACGAAACTGAAGCCAAGGATGATTCAAAGCACGAACCGACGTTGTATCTTGACGTGAACTTGAAGCCATTATCTAAAATAATTACAATCAGTAACACAATAAAATATATATTAAACTAAATTGTATTATAATAATAATAATAAACTAACTTTTTTTTAATAATAAAAATAATAAGAAGATGATGAAGGTAAATTTTGTGGATGTGGTGAAAAAGAAAATGTGAATGGTAGTATAAATTGGGGTGAAAAAGATGATGATGAAGAATGAAGATAATGATGAATAATGAAGATAATGGTGAAAAAGTATATATTGAGAGGTGTTCGGATGGTTAGAAATAAACGAGTTTGGAGTTGTCAAGTCATTAAAAGCAAACGACCGTTTAACATAAAGCAAACGAGTGTTTGCATCATGACAAACGACTGTTTACAGGTTTTATAAACGACCATTACAGGTCTGATAAACGACCGTTTACAGGTCGACTAAATGACCGTTTACATGGTCTTAAACGGCCGTTTAAAATGGCATAAACGACCGTTTACATGGTCTTGTCAAATCAGTGGTGTACGAAACAGAACACCCTTTATTATTATTATTATTATTATTATTATTATTATTGTTATTATTATTATTATTATTAGATCTAGGAACAATAGATCTAGATCATTTTGTATAGGCTTAAAACTTTAATCAATATTTATAATAATTGGTTGTAATTCATTATTTTAATGTATGCATTGTGTATACAGGTTAACCTATATTGATCTGTGTATGATTGCATGTACAAACATAATACTTGGTCAATTACTGAAATTGACTAAGTGTAAGAAATATTAACGGATGAACATTTTGTTCTTACGTAGATATGTTTCTTACAAGTAACAAACATTCGAAGGTCATCTGCGGATGAACAACAAATGGAGCTCAAGTGAATCAAAGTTCAAGTGAAGACTCCAGCGGATGAGCAAACTCCTACGGAGGACTATGTAGCTGCGGAATCCAAACACTTGTATTTAAATTGTTGTTGTTGTTGTTGTTGTCGTTGTTGTTGTTGTTGTCGTTGTCATTGTCGTTGTTGTCATCGTCATCGTTGTCGTCGTCGTCGTTGTCGTCGTCGTCGTTGTCGTCGTTGTCTTTGTCGTCGTCGTCATTGTCGTCGTCGTCGTTGTTGTCACACCCCAACCTTGATGGCGGAAACGTCGAGGTGTGAGGGTTAAGATCGTTCACAACCACATAACGCTATTAATAACCCAAATATATATTAATCATAAGTTCCAATTGTACCATTACAATCATAAGTCTCAAGAAAGTAAATAGCATAACATAAGATGTAACAAGCCAATTTATTTCATTTATTTAACTAGGTCAATTTCTAGATGTGAAAGCACTTCAAGATGTCAATCAAACTTGAGCATTTCCTGAAACATGTTAAAAATAAAATGTCAACAATAATTTTGGTGAGATTTCCATAGTTTTCAATACATAAATATATAAAAGATGGCAATTCATGTTGTACGTTAGAGAACAAAGTAACTAGGGATGTAAGACAAAATACACAATCAAACCTTGACAAAGTTTTACAAGTCTCAAATGCTTACAAGTATATACGATTAGCTAAGTGTACTTGGACCAACCAAGCAGGCTTGTCAGGCCCATAGATCTATGACGTCGTCTGGCTAGCAATAGTTAATGACTGTATATATATTCGATATTACATGGTAGCTACAATGTTCAACTAACCACAACACACAAGTAAATTGCCATAAGTTTACAAGAATCAAACGTTTACAAGTGCAACGATTATAAAGTAACATGTTTCACCCCAAAGTGTGAAAATATAAAAAAGGGGTATAGAAATACTCACCTTATCAAGTATATAATTGATGAATAGTAAGAAAAATAATAGTCGTCGTTCCAACGTAAACCTTCACGAGGTACCTAAATATATATATTTACAAGATTTTAAGTTTAATAATAAGTTTAACGAATTCACGAGAGTAAGGTTTCATCTTGATATTTGGGGGGTTTTATTTAACCAAATTAATTGAAATAAAATAATTATTTATGTTTTTGATTCCATAAGAATGAAGCACATTATTTAAGTATTTTAGTATAAAGAAATGCAACGAAATCTTTTGTAGTTTATAAGTTTAAATGATTTTTATAATAATTTTTATTTTAACGTAAACATCATCTAAAATATATATAGCCAAAAGGTTGAATAATAATCTAGAGATTTAAACCATTATTTTAAGCCTATTTTATAAGAGAAATAAACTAGGTTTATTATTGTCTATAATATTTAAAAATTACCTTAAAACATTTTATGAAATAAATTTGCAAAAAATAATGTAATATCTCTAAAAATTAATAAGTTCTTAAATTGATTTTTTTATAAATTTTAAAAAAATTCTGGATTTAGTTTAAAGGCTAAAAGCCTTAAAAAAACAAAATATGAGGTTCCCCGGTTTCGAATTGGGGACCTCCTGTTCAAGGGGCAGACGAGTTACCAGTGAACCAAGGGTCATGGCCTTGGTTTAGCTTGGTTTTTAAAATTTAAAAGCACACCCCTATGAACTCCCCCAACCCATGAACCCTAGATTCGATTCGAACCAAAATTGATAGCCAAATTGTTGTTGTTAACGCTAAAGATTATGGGGCTTTTATTCCCCATGTTTAAAAGACCCTAAGGATGTGTTTAATTACCCGAATGAAGATGACTCGAAGTTGAACACCACGATTAACAAGTCGCGCCCAACGTGTGTTAGGATCTGGTATTTGAACGAAACACCAACTGATTAACGTGTTAAACCAAACCAAATAGTGTGGAATCCTATTTGATTGGCGATCCAATCAGTGAGAACGCACGTAGACACAATAGCATGGGACTGAGTCATTCGTATGAAGTTGTTCATGCGTATGGTCCATTAGCATGGGCCATTCGCATGATAACTTCATGTTGTTAAGTTTGATTGTATTAAACATCATAATGTCATTTATATTATTTAATCAACCACAAACCTATATAATCAAGTCAATATATGTTAAACAACTCATTAATTAAATATTAAACAAGACAAATCACAAACAAATATTCTCATTTCATTAAGTACCCAATATTACATAAGTTCAAGACATTCAAGACATATTACATTGAGATCAGGATCTAGGTACATATATGTATCAACAAACTCCCCCTTGGACCTAGATCTATCTATTGTCTAATATCTTTCATAATTTGCTCAAACTTCTTGTACTTAGCTTCTTTGGTGACTCCTGTATTTATCTCGAAGGCAAAACAGAGTCGTATCACTTTCTGGAACTACAAAGCTTGTACAATATCCTGTGAGTCATAGAACAGTGGCCACTTGTATAAAGTATAAACATCTTTTGCTGACAAGTTGGTGAGCCACATCAGGTCGAATACCCTAATGGTTTCCATTGTACCATTCATGTTCAAGACTATCACTGCCTCTCCCATTCTCCAATCGTAGTACCACCATTTGAAGTGTGGAGTGAAGTCCTGTGGCATCTCACGTAGTGGGATCTTTGATATTGTACGTGGTGGACTCCACTTCAACACTACTTTTGGTTTGCCAGTTATGGCATCAACCTCAGATCTTCTGATATACCTCGTTGGTTGTTGAGGTTTGAAGTTGACCCATCTGGTGTGATACTCCCTCTTTAGGGTTGCTTCAAACCAGCCTGACATCTTACGAGGGTTAGCGTATAGCAATTTTAACTTTGCTAACTGGTTGAGCTTAAAACCGGGAATAGTCTTCAGATCATATGGGAATCTAAAGTACTCAATTCCCTTCTCATGTTTAACCGCGTAAACGTTGAGGTCCTCAAAATGTGCCCACGCTATGATCCTGCCTGCCACCTTTTGATGTTTCTTGACCTTATACAGTTTGGTGTAGACAATTGACGTTGAAGCGTTGCGTTGGGCTCTTATCTCTTCAAAACACGCTGCCCATTCTGCCTTTTTGATGTTCACTTCAGCATCTGTGGCTTGGGCCTTCTCTTTATCCTTTCCGGACTCTTGCTCCATTCTATCCAGAGTCTCAAAAGTGTCACTGGTAGGAGCGTCTCCCAGATTGGGAATGGCATTTCCCTTATTGTCAGTGTACTCTGGATAGTGTTGTGCTGTGACATCTTCTATCTTAATGTCATCGACATCCTGAAGCTCATCGTCACTCTCTACATGCACAGTCGGAGTATCTTTCACAATCTCTTCAGCATTCAGCTTGAACATTTCGGCTATTTGCTCGTCAGTGAGATTGTGAATGATTTCTCTTTCTTCAGGAGTATACATTAATGATCTCCTGACAATAGCCTGCAGATCAAGAATCAATGTGAGTTGAGTCTTTACCTGTTGGAGGGGAGCAATATCATATTCATCTCTTTGAAATTTTGGATCTGCTTGATTTAGACATTTAACACAGTAATCATTAGTTAATAATCAAGACATAAACATAGACATTTAATATAAACATTCATTATATTAATTTGATACATGATCCAAATACATATGATTTTAAATAACAAAAAACATCTAAGCATTACTCTTGTCCTGGATCATCGGCTCTTCTGCCGACAGGGCAGATGTGGAGGCACCT
>BJCM01266809.1:0-42983 GCA_018326385.1 Flaveria bidentis | reverse complement strand
GTCTTGTCTGCATTAACTTTTAGTCTTCCGCATTAGTCAATGCGGAAGAGTAACTTCTTGTCCGCATTAGCATTCTGTCTTCCGTATTAGTCAATGCGGAAGATTAAACACTTGTCCGCATTAGTGTTATATCTTCCGCATTAACAAATGCGGAAGACAACACTTGTTCTTTTCCTTAGCAGAATTTCATCCGCATTTCTTCTTGGACTTGAGGGATACCAGCAGAGCAATAATCAAGTCACCTATTGAGTTGGCATGTATGATCCTTTCAAGGTGCAACAACAATCACGCTCCATGAGAAACCACTATGGTTGGGGGTGCGATAAATTGGTATCGGAGCCATCGATTATAGGAAATTAGGTTGGATGTAGTGAACCTAGATTATAACTGTAGCTTATTGTGTCAATTTGGCATTTCATACATTCATGTAACTTATGTTAAGTATACTTGTGTGTTGTCTTGTCATAAAGATTTCTTCCACATACCGACCCATCTACATTTTTTATTCCAGCAAGAAGTACTAGCCCATATCTCCAACATTATCCACCGGATCTTCACCTTCATTTGCAATCCCTTAGTCTAAACACTTTCAACATCCAACTAGTCCCACTGAGGCAGAGACCCTTGCTCTTATTTCTAGCCACATTCCTACTCCCATCCTTGCCCTTGTATAGACTTCTGACACTACTCAAACTTTACTTGTGAGTCGAAATTTTGGGTTACCCCCTCCTACCCCACCACGTTCTAGTTGGGTCTTGGAACATTATCTCATACTCACATAGCATATGAGATTTATCCGGGATTCACCTGCCGTTTCGGGCTTCAAATACCAATGGTTGTCTTGTACACATGTGAGATCTCTTCACCCAGCAGCCACCCGAGCCTAGTCACACTTTTGCTGATCCTCAGCCAACTGATCCCATTCCTGAGACAGCCGACACCGAGTAGGTAGTTTTTGATCATGAGCCTACTAACATTTTGTCCCCCAACCTGCCGACACTAAGCCAGTAGATTCCAACCCCATCCTACTAATTCTATCCTTCGTCATGCTGAAACCTACCCTATTGATTCTACCCCTAGGCCAAGTGTACCACACGTGTAGCCGCCACCCTTGAGCTAGTTTGTTGCAGATATTCATCGAGATATCATTCTAGCACTACCACCACCATCTTTTGACCCTATCGCACTCACCCGGGGGTGTGTTTCGTACGCACACACCTAAAATACGAGTTCACATCTCAATTCGTCCCGCTACTCTTGCCTAAGACCCCACCTTTGAACCCATACCCAAAAGGAGCAAAATCGATAATTATTGAAGGGATTGGATGTTGAGTCGTCTAAGTGAGTGGGGGACGAGGAAGGTTGCCCTTCGACCTTCGAGGTGGGCGAGTCATTGCGAGTTCGCCAATCTACACCACCCACGAGGGAACCTGTTGAGCACACCGTACCTACTTTGGTGGCCCCACTTGCATGACATGACCACATATTCACCAAGTATGATCGGAGGTGGACGATATGCGAGAGACTAGAGACTACCAACTTTATGGCCGAAAATGTAAAATTATAAAGGTTATCCGTCGATTATTGATTAATCACCAATTAATCCTAATTTTTACAACATTTCACTCTAGAGATAAACTAATAAAGACTCGTGTTCATGTAAACTCACTGCCTTTCATTTCATCATCATAACTGTTTACACAAAGAGAAATTATGAACCACATTCAAACAAAAAGTAGTTACCGCATCAAATAACATTCAAAGGGAAATTAGAATAAACAAACAAAAGTTAGAAAACTAAATTAAAATAAAGAAATAGAAATAGATATGTGGGTGCATGGTTGTATGTGTCTTCAACTGTCATCGTGATCCCCACGAGTATCCACTTTGACCCACATTAGCCACATTATTTCCAATTCGTAAGCTAAACGGATATGACCCGTTCTTTTCAGTTATGGCTAGCAATCCAATGGCTTGTGACCGATCGCCCTATGAATCGCCTCCATCATTCTCCCCGACATTGAAAAAACATAGTGAACATGTCAGTGACCTGACATGCATTAGAATCATATGATAGAGAAACAAGGCACGTCGAATCTCAGGTTTAATTTAAATTATAGCCCTTGTGGGAGAAATAACTTACATGTTGAAATTACCAAAAGTGCTAAGTAGAATTCATTTCACATTCCATGTATTATATCTAAGAAAGTGTCTAGCTTATGAATGTGCTCATGTGTCGCTTTGTTAGATCTAGGAACTATAGGACTAGATCATTTTGTATAGGCTTAGAACTTTAATCAATATTTGTAATGAACAATTGTAATTCATTATTATGATGTATGCATTATATATAGGTTAACCCATATGTGTATTAATTTGTTTATGATTGCAGGTACAAACATAATACTTGGTCAATTACTGAAATTGACTAAGTGTAAGAAACATCTACGGATGAACATTTTCTTCTTCCGTAGATATGGTTCTTACAAGTAACTAACATCCGAAGATCATATGCGGATGAACAATCACTTGGAGTTCAAGTGAATCAGAGTTCAAATGAAGACTCCTAGGAAAGATCAAGATACCTTCGGAAGAACAAAGTACCTTCGGAAGAACAAAGTACCTTCGGAAGAACAAAGTACCTTCGGAAGAACAAAGAGACTCCTTCGGAAGAACAAACATCTACGGAAGACCATATTCCTGTGGAGTCCAAACACTTGTATCTAATAATACAAGTGTTACAAGTCAACATGACAGCTATGCGAATCCTAAGAGATCCGGTGTTTCTTTAACAGAAACACATGTGCCTATAAATATGGATCCTAGGTTTCACATCAAAGGACTGTGACAATGACAAGAAGACACACAATCACAGACAACCAAACATCAAATCACACAAACACAAACCCTAGCAGCCGTCATATCAACATCAATACATTCAAACCAATTTTATTTCATTCATTGTTTATTCATCTGTAATTATTAACATGTTTTAATGAAATACATTTGAATTAAATATTTTTGTTTATTTATTACTTGTGTTCCTCTTATTGTATTCGTCTTAATCATTAATCATGATTGTTGATATTGAATTTATTAAAAACAATTAAACAAAGTTAATGTTGATTCCGCAAACATTGACTTGACTCAAAAGATTAACACTGATAATTCCTGATTGCGATCCTCGGATTCACACGCTTGATGACGTGGAAATTGATGACGGACTTAGTTACGTTGAAGTGTCTGTGGTTGTAATAACAAAAAGGAAAAATGATTATGGTATAAATTAATACAACTGGTCAACAGTGGAAACATAAAAAATCTCTAAGGCCACATGGTATTAAGGAAGAAATGAGACATCATTGTCCTCAGTTGTTCGACAAATAACATATTTCGATGAAGAAATCTAAATAAAGAAGATAGACTTGTAACACCCTGAATTTTAGGTCGAGCTGTTTTTTTAAACTAAAGTAATAAAGGGGAGGGTTACGATTTTAAAGGAAGAACAAGGACCAACCAAGACAAAAATGAAAGATAATAGTAAGAAATCCCTATTTAAGGTAGAGGAGCCACCCGTGCTCTTTTTCTTGCATTTTAGTTTTGCAAAAAAGAGGTAGAGAGAAAGTGTGTGATATCGGTGCTAGAGAGAGAAAGTTGAATGAGAGTAAAATGTATATTTGTTCTCATGCATTCTTGTAAAGCTAAGCTAGTTCTATGATTCTGTGAGAATTATTATTTGTTTCTATGAATAAAGCTGACATTTTTATGTGGATTAATTAGATCTAGATACCATTCTTTTTGGGTATAGGGTTTGTTCAAGTTTATAAGAAGTGTGTTTTAAATATCTGTTTTTACACAATTTATAATTTTTTAAGGCCAGTATGCATGTGTCTAAAGGTTTCTGCTAAAGTATGATGATTCTTGATGATAAAGTTGATGTTTTTACGAAGCATGTCATGCCTGCATGTAATGAATTATTTATTGCATAAACCGTAAGAAATCATATTTAGATTGGAAAACCGTAAAAGATAAAGTCTATAGACGTACAACAGTGGATATATTCATGCACATATATCGAGTGTTGTTTATGCACATATGTGATGACATGCATAGAAAGTTGAAGCCTGTGTTTATGACACGTCAACGCGCTTGATAAAGATGATAGACCCACACTAGAATTTTCATGACACATCTAATCTAATTTTTTTCTCAAGCCACCAAACCTAATTAACGTGTTTCCATCTTAATTACTACCCATCATCCAACAACTCCGTTCGACACGTTTATATAAGCAAGTGAAACGAGTTATATTCAATTTACACGTCAAACAATTAACACATAAACGTATAACCCACGAACCCGCTAACCCGACCCGTATTTCTAGTCACCTCTACCCGTGTTGAACACGGTCTAGACTTTTGATGCCTCTGGTTCAACCTTAATTTCTTCTTCAAATCCATTGATTTCTGCAATTTGACGCCATTCTCATTTCTTAAGGTTGCAATCACCATCACATTTCTTCAATTTTCGCCATTCTTACTCCACCTCTAACTCATATTATCTATATACATTAATCCCACCTTCACCGACGATCTACGTCACCACCACCGTCTCAAGATCTACGCGTCTCAACATTGCAGGTTGTCATAGTATCGCCATTCACGTTTCATATTCATCATTCGAGCTCAGATCCATCAATCTACAGAGGCGAAATCACACCGGTGCGTTTGATTGTGTTTTAGATGGGGGCTGTGCCTTCGACGCCGCGGTGGGGCGGCGATGTGTCGCCGGACACGGCGGAGTTTCTCGTCGGAACGTTTGTTGGCGGCAAATCGTTTCCACTGAGTTCTGATTACTGGCAGAAGCTATTGGAGCTCCCGTTCGATCTCCATTGGCCGGCGAATCGTGTTGAACAAGCTTGCCAGACATTCGGTTAGTTTAGTTTCAGCTGTGGTTGTGTGATGCTGATGTAGCTTTGTGTTACAGCAGATGTAATGTGTTTGATTTGGGGTGTGGTGTGAGTGAAGGGTTTAGAGGGATTATTGATTGGTGATTGACTGATTGTGAGTTTGTATGCTCCGAATGGTACCTTAAGATTGGGGGAGTTTAATTTCGTTGTCGAATTAGGGTATAGGAGGTTACAAATTTGATCTTGTGTATACAACTTGCAAAGGGTTTTGAAACGCAATTTGCTAACGGTATTCTGGTATGATTGTTTAGTGTAGTTTAACTTAGTCAGAATTTTGTGGCCTGGTGCAACAAAATATTAGTTTATCATTAGTGGTTATATGTGACAGTAAAGTTTTATATTTGAATCTTGCTGGTGATTTACTGATAGATGCAAAAAAAAACATGTGTTTAATCATTGATGGTTATATATGACACTTGAATTTTATATTTGAATCTTGCTGGTGCCTGATGATTTACTGATGGGTGCAGCAAAATATGTGTTTAATCATTGATGGTTGAACATAACACTTAAATTTAATATTTGAATCAAGCTGGTGATTTACTTATAGGTGCAACCAAAAATGTATTTAATCATTAATGGTTGTTTATGACACTTAAATTTTATATTTGAATTTTGCTGGTGATTTACTGATAGGTGCGACAAAATATGTGTCTAATCACTAATGGTTATATATGACCCTAGTCCCTTACATTTGTATTTTGTTGATTTCACTGATAAGGGCAGCCAGTTAATCACACAGTTGATAATTTGTTATAAGATTACATACTCTGTTAATTTTACTGATAGGTGCAACAAGTAAATCACATAGTTGATAATTTGTTATAAGATAACATCATTCCACTGCTATTTTCCTTTCCTTTGCTGCAGGACTGCATTTTTTATTTAATTAATAGTCTTTGCTTTATTAAGCAAGATTTATTATAAGTTGATATTAATTTAGCTTTGTGCTGAACTATAAACTACACTTGGTGTCATGTGAGACATATTTATTGCACACTCTAAGATGTGTATATTGATAATTTATTTACTACTAATTTCATTTTGCAGCACTGAACAATTGTTCTACAAGACACCTTGCAAAGATCTTAGTTCACTTAACATGGTGTTTGCAAGAGTCACTTTCTAACCCAGGCATGCTATCTTCTGCTTCAATGAAGGCTGTAAATGCGTCTTACATAGCATCTGTTTTCTTAAAGTATTCAATTGAAAATTTGAAAAGCGAGAACCTTGAAGATTTGTATTTGTCTCTAGATGAGAGTGAAACAATACCCAGCAATTTCCGTAAAGGTAATTATTATAGTATTTTTTTAGAACCTCTGATCCGAAGTATAATTTTCTGATTCCTTGTGTTTTCTTTCTGTTGCTTTGCTGTTATTGTAGTATAATTTTTATTAATTAAATTGGTGCCTATTATTATTTTGTTGACCACAGATGAGAGCATTATAAACATGGTTATGCATGCTGTGCTTAGCTATATTGGCAGAGTGGATATAAGGTATATTTCATGGTATTACTATATTCATTACCCGGAGAAGGTTTTATGATTTATTTTCTAATTGTGTGTATATATGAATACTCAGTCCCAAGACGTATCTACTACATCATGAACTGCTGAACTTTATGCTCATTGCTATGTCTACTCAGCTTCTTTCTGGGCCATCACCTGGACCAAATGATGTTCACCCTTTCATTGATGCAGCAATGAGTCAGGTAATATCTGTTATGCAAGTAATGACATGCTGCAAACTGATGAGTCCTTTTCATTTAGTGAAATACTATACAACAATGAAATGAACAATTTTTTAAAGAACAATCTTCGTTTGCAGGAAAGTTCTTTGGTAGGTTTGGTTGTTCGGAAACTGCTGCTTAACTACATCTCACGCCCAAGATCCAAAAGTAGTGCATCTTATACTTTAATGTCTGAAGAAAATCAGCTTGGTGTACTGAAGAGAGTTGGTTCTGCTGCTGGTATTTTTGGCTTGGCCTCTTATATAGTTAATTTTTGTAATTTGTCATTAAATTATTCAAATTAATTTTATATTTTTATATTACATATAAATTGCTACATACAGAGGTGGCATCTATAATTGGTGAAAAGTTCGTGTCCCAACCTCTCTTCAAGATTGTTTCTTTATTGAGCATTGATTTTGGGTAGTTGATAAATGGGATCCTCAAAAGTTGTATTTTGCTATCACATACTAAGTGCATTATCCCTTAACTCATTAAGAAATTGACTATTTTTTGGTTGTGATTGTAATTTCCCATAATACAGTTTTAAGGAATACTGGTTTTACCCCATATGATGGATAATTCTTTATTTTTTTCAGTTTATCTGATAGTATGTTAGGTATATTGATACTATTCTATTATGATTTAATTCTTCTACTAGTCTACTACTAATGTTTCAACGTTCCAAATTCTATTTCATATTTTTAAATTTACATGGGTTTTTTTAGCAACTTTGGTTTATATATGATATATTTGATTAAATTTCTCTATATTTGACTTGCAGCAAATATAGTCTTGTTTCCACTTAGTTACTTTGTCAATTCAAGTGTTGAAGCTTCTAGAAGTCAACTGGCTGACAGCAGCATCAATATATTACTTATTCTCATTCATTATCGAAAATGCATTCTTGTGGAATCTGTGAAAAACAGCAATGTCAGTGTCACTTCTGAGTCTCTTCTGAAAGATGAAACATATTTTGCTGAAAACCCGTATTGCAAAGCCTTGGAAAATGTTAGGGATGTTGAGTGTAAGATTCTTGTGTTTTTTGAATTTTTTAGATGTGTTCTCTTGTTATTGTTTTATTCATTATCTTTCTAGTTATTGCATTTTGAATTGTGCATCTGTATTTCAGTTGATCGGGTGGATATTGAGGGAAATGCACATAGTGATCCAGTTGTGAGACTGTCCTTTGCTTCTCTCTTTGATACACTTGGCATGTAAGAGCTCAGTTTACTTTGATTTGATAGTAGCTATTTTATTTTAGACGCTCATATAGTGTATTTTTTTTACAAATGGGTAAACTTTAAAAAACTGGTAAAAAACGAAACGGGCCGAAGGTGACATGAAGTGGATATGAATGTTTACAATCTCTTAGTTTTTATTAAATTAATTAATTTGATATTATATTATTTTAGTTATTAATTATAGTTTGATACATTGTTGTGTATAAAATGCCAGAAAAGGTGCCAAAAAATGCAGACAGGTCAACCATATCCATATTGAAATTGCTCGTTCTGGCTGTACCTGTTACCCAACCGACCACCCCCTAACGGCCAACCCCAAAAAATAAACTTATATTTATCATGTAAATATTTATTTTCTGAGCTTCCTTTTTTAGTCAATTTTGTGGTCTTTTTGTGATGACCAAACATCACTAATAATAAATAAGAAATTTCCTGGGGGTCGAGTTTACTAAAGCTCATGAATTCTTGGTGCTTTATATTGATCAGATATTGTGTTGTTACCATTTGTAGATGCTTGACCCTTGACTAAGGGCCAATGGCTCTTAACTCATAAATCCATAATATCTATGACCCCTGACCAAGGGCTCGAATTTTTTAACTAAACACTTGCCACCTCTGATAAAACTGATTAACCTCTGCAGGTGCTTGGCTGATGAAACTGCAGTTCTGCTACTGTATGCGTTGGTTCACGGAAATTCAGACTTTCTGGAATATGTTTTGGTTCGAACTGATATAGATACATTGGTATGAAGCAAACTTTGTATATTTAATAGTTTTTTTGTTTTTTTTACGTTTCTCGTAAATCAAATCTTGTTGATTTAAATTTTGCAAAAAAGAAGATTTAGCACACGTTGTTGTATTTAAACTGTTTATGCCATTTCTTTTGCCTAAGATTATTTCTACTATTAAATGGCCAGTTGATGCCGTTGCTGGAGACACTTTATGATGCTTCAAGAAGAACATCAAATCAAATCTACATGGTGCTGATTATTCTGCTTATACTTAGTCAGGATTCTTCTTTTAATGCTAGCATACACAAGCTGGTAACTTCATATTATCTCCCTTGCTCTGGTATATGAAGTCCTTTTTAAAGTATCTTTTACATGAGACAGTTATTCTGATGTACCAACATCTTGTTAGATTCTGCCTTCTGTTCCATGGTATCAAGAACGCCTTCTTCATCAAACATCTCTTGGTTCTCTCATGGTGATCATTCTAATTAGGATTGTGAAGTATAACATGTCTAAGATGCGGGTAAGACAATACATTCATATCTAAAGAACATATTTTTCATTCATAAAATGTAATTATGCACACACTACATATTTGTTAGTTAATACTAATACACATATAGATGATAAACAAGTATGTATATAAGCTATACATATACATACTTATATATGGTGTGCTTATTTTAAATATCCTAATAATTGAATTGGGTTCACATGAAACTGGATAGTTGATACAAATATTCAGATTTAAAGAAATATTTAATTAAATAAAATATATCTTTATGAATTTATATCTGTATAATATCAATTAAACATGAGTAACAACTCTACTATATCGAATTTAAATATTATTTTATTGAAATTGGAATTGGTTGGTTGTCTATATTTTCATTTAACTTTTACATGCCTAGTCCATGCTAAATTAAGCTATCTGAATTCAGAAGTTTAATATCTTAGGACCTTTTATAGGTGAGGCATACGAGAGTTATGAAATATATAACAAACTATTCACATTTTTTATGGAACAGGATGTTTATCTACATACCAATTGCCTTGCAACTTTGGCTAACATGGCACCACATGTGCATCGGCTAAGTTCATATGCATCACAACGTCTGGTTAGCCTTTTCGATATGTTGTCACGCAAGTAAGCCATCTCCCTTGTCTTTTATCGTGTCTTATATAAGCTCTAACTTCTCTTCATTCCCAAGTCTCTGGTTACCCCTTTTTAATGGGCATAATCTAATATCCAGATATGCAAAACTAGCAGAGCTAAAGAATAATAAAATGCAAATGAGTGATAGTGACCCCAAGGATGATGATAAACTTCCTGAAGATACGGTAGTTGGTTGTTACTATTTCAACTTCTTTCTTTATTATATAATCTACTGACTTATATCTATTGTTCCAGTCTGCAGAATTGCATATTTATACAGACTTTCTGAGGATTGTATTGGAAATACTCAATGCAATCCTGACTTACGCACTGCCGAGAAACCCAGAGGTACATGGTGACTATTGTTTTTCGAGATGGGAAGATGGGCGGGCTGGACAGGATGGTTAAGGGTTGAAATGACCCATATCGGACTGGGTAGAAGTGTAGAACAATAGAACAACGTTGTTCTCAATGTTTTAAAATTTTAAAATAGTTAATCAGTTAATATGATTATAATAACATTATTGTAATAATTGTCTAAAATTTTTATATAAATTTAATAGAAGCTGTATGAATTAAAATTGGGAGGTAATATGTACACCGCCAATATAACCATGTACACCACCAAACATGCAAAAAAATATGTTTACAGTTTGTACCATCTGCAATACATGTTGTATAAGTAGTGTGCATAGCACTGTTAGTGGCTTATAAGTAATCTCCCATCAAAATAGATTTTGGGAGTTCTTCAACCTGTTCAACCCATTCCTCTTATAGCTAATTTTATTCTGCCCTGGTTGATAAGACAAGCCCAAGTCGACTCATTACTTATGGACTTGCCACATCAGTTATCTTTTGGTGGTGTTGGTGTTCATAAATGCTTACATTTTATGAATTGTGCGTGCAACCTTGACTTTTCATGGCATCTTGACTATCTAAACGTGGCAGGTGATATATGCAATTATGCACAGACAGGAGGTTTTTCAACCTTTCCGGAATCATCCACGCTTCAATGAGTTGCTAGAGAACATATTTTCTGTATGTACCAAAATTCAAGACGTGAAATTTGTGATATAGTTGTTATGCCGGATTTAATTATGGTAATTAATTATGTTGTTGAGTCTGCATGATGCTGATGCTACTCCGTGGCCTTTTAGGTCTTGGACTTTTTTAATAGCCGTATGGATGCACAGAAGTTGGATGGAGAATGGTCAGTTGAGAAAGTGCTTCAAGTAATCAACATAAATTGCAGATTTTGGCGAGGTGATGGCATGAAGGTAATCGTACATGTTTCTTCTTCTTGCCAAGCAGTTAAATAAAAATTGTTTGGTTTTATCTCTTTTAACCTTAATACATTGAAACTTCTGTTTCCATTTCACAACCCAATCTACTTTTTCACAAGCATGTTATATTTAGTCTTTTTATTTATTTATTTCTTAAATTACCAGGATTTATCAAATGTTGAAACATCATATTGTCTTGTTATTACAACCAATTCTAATGAATTTATATATATGATTATATCACATAAATTTTCTTAACAAACATCCAACACCCTTTTAAAAGGTGTGAAAACTTCCATATATATTTACACAAAGAAAAACATTATCATGTACCTATGTAGGTTTTACCACAAAAATGAATAGATGCCATATTTTGTGATGGGGCAAAATGGCAAATATATACCCCTCAAACTTTTGTTATATCATATTTACCAGGCAAAAAAAAATAATATCAAACATATACATTCAAAATACTTAAAATTTCATATCTACCCATTTCAATTCTAATATGACCACTTTACCCTTCTATTCCCCTTACACTTCAATCCTCATATCATAATGAAAGTTTTAAGGGAAGGGTATAAATGTCATAATTTTGAAAATGGATATTTATGATATTATACCAAGTTTTGAATGGATGTATTATGAAATTATCCTTTCTGATGAGGATAGTAGATGTTATAAAAATGTTGTAGCTCATTCTGCCTTTTCAATTTATAGATGTTCACCCAACTACGATTCACATACGAGCAAGAAAGCCACCCTGAAGAGTTCTTCATTCCATATGTGTGGCAGTTAGTAATCTCTCGCAGGTATATATGATTTTCTGTGAAACAGTGAACATACGCAAACCATCAGCCCAAAAGATTTGCATAGTAACAGTTAACAAAAAGATATTGGTGCCCTTGCATCTTGTTAACTTGCTTCTAACATTGACCTCTTAGAAAAAAAGGTGAGTGTGCATTTGCACTTATGTCATACTTTTCCGAGAAGCATTGCCCCATGAATTTTACTAGAGGTTATGATTTGACCCATTTACTAAGAACATGTAGATCCAGGTTATGTTTTATCTCTAATCGATCAAAGAAGTAAAATAAGAGCACATATAAAGAAAGGGGTCTAAGGGGTATGAAATTACCAAGAGTGTTCTTTGTGCATAAAACTTATTACATCTTTTTATTGAAGATTCTGATTATTATTGAAATAATATGTTTTCGGTGATCATATTGACAAACAAATTATATATAAAAAACAAACATACCCAATAAAATCTCACACATAGCAGACCTATTGGTAGGATTTAGGAGGGATGGGATAAGGGCAAATCTTTCCTCTATTCTAGGGCTAGAGTGGTTGTTCCCATGACAAATTGTATAGAAATTGGAGTCGAACCAACCCAATCCAACCCAGTCATTTGACCCCTACCAAATTAGTTATGTGTTTGACCTTTCAAATTGACGTGAACACTGTTTGCATTTGTGGTCTGATTTTCACATTCTAATTTGCTGTGCAGTGGTTTCAGCTTCAATCCAAGTAGCATAAACTTATTCCCTGTTGAGCTGCCTGTCGAGGTTTGATTCTTTCTTTTTCTCATTCTTTTTAAAACAAAGATATGTGTGTTCGGGTTCAATGGTTCGGCTTGTGATTGCAGGTTAGCTATGCTCCTGGGGAGACCAATACAGACCAAAATATGCAGTTAAATGTGAAGGAGGCTATGGAGTCATCTGTTTAACAGAATACAATCGTTGTTTATGTACATACATATAGAGAAAAATAAACACTTACAAATAAATATATGTATATGCATCCTAAGTTTATAACACAAATTTTGATAAAAGCATTGGGGTATTTTCAACATTTTTTATGATTAATTTTCAATCAATAACCAAAATTTGAAGTATTGAAACTTTACTGTACTTTATAGAAAGTCACATAAGTGTGTATTTTCTTAGGTCCCCTACATCTTATACAGTTGTTTTAGAGAGTATATCTCCTACAACTGGTCCTATATTATTTTTGCACACGTCTCGGATTATATTTCTATCAGTGCAAACTAAAATTGGTGTGATATGTTGCATTAGTGATATATCAGTTTTTTCACTTGTGTACCATTTGGTGATGGCTAATAAAAATCGATACACATGATTTGAAATTGCATATCAATCATTTTCTCTGTGTATCAAGGAAGAAATTACATGATATACTTTGAGATAACAAAACCTTCAAGCTTCATGACAGAACTCAAAAGTGTGAAAACAACGTTAAATGATAAGTATGTGTGAGCTGTGATTAAAATAAAACTTCCCATTTATCTAAACATTGTTGTGCTAATCCGTGATCTCAACATGTTGGAGTGTGTTTAACTAGGTTGGGTGTTCGAGCTACAAGTGGTTTTGAAAACACCAAAAAAAAACTGATTCATAAAGTTGTTTGAAGTATTTTTGTTTTTTTAAAGTCATTTAGTTTTCATTAATTTGTTTGAATATATGAAATGTTTTTTATATATAAATGTTAAATTTTTAAAAATAAATGACTAAATAGAACTTACATTAAATACATAATGACAAAACCGAGGTTGTTGGCCATCATCATTCAAGCATTTTGCCACTTTATATATTTCTAAACTTGATTTGAAAAATGGGTTTCGACCTTGAAAATGGTTGAGTCGTTATTGGCACAATCTTGTTTGCAATTCATATTAATTGGTATGAACCTGGAGTATCTTTAGTACTACAAATTCAAAGTCCTATAAAAATATTTCTATCATCAGTAACACCAAATTTACCTACAAACTTTTTTAATCAATCCGATTCATCCCACAAACCTTCCTACATTTTTGAATAAGACTTGTATCTTACATCTTATGAAAATGGTCTTTAGCTCGATACAATTTAAGGCAGTTGTGTATTTACTAAAGACGGATTTTGATATTCCTTGAAACATCATGGCCCTATAAAAAATTTGGATGTAGATGATAGAGCATGTTTTTTTATATATCCCCTAAATGTAGATGATAGTGGTTTCAGGTACTTTTAAAATAAAGTAATATATAAAAAGATCAACATAGGAGATAAAGTCTTAGTAGTTCACTTACCTGTTTGTACGTATACTATACTCATACCGTATTACAATACATATGTGTTCAAAATTTGTTTCTCATAGCCACTTTATTGATCTTTAACGTTTGCAAAAGTAACCATTTTGCTCCAGAAAATTAAACATATCAATTTATTTTCAAAAGTTTCATAAGTTGTTTCATATTCAATCCAAAAGTTGGATCAAATTAAAACAACTAATAAAACTTTTGGATTGAAATTCAAACAACCTAGAAATTTTTGAAGGTAAAATGATACTTTTAATATTTTTTATGAAAATTGTTATTTTTGTAAAAGACAAAGTATCAAACCAAACTTAACTCTTTATTTTAATATTTTATTTTGATTTTTCATCTCTAATAGTCACCTAAAGCTTCGCTAGCCAAGGGTCAAGTCGATGTTGTTAGATATTTTAGTGAAATTGAATTGACTAATGATCAATGTGATCATAATATCCATCAAACAAATTAGGAAGTGCGAAGTGCATGCTTGTTTGAGTGTATTATGATCTTTAATATTGAAAACCTTCTTAGGGGCGAAGCCCCTAAGCAATGAGGGTTCCAAGGGGACGTTGGCGGGGTCCGGGCCGTCCAAGGGGTGGCAGCCCATGGCGGGGTCCAAGGGGCAGAGCCCCTGGTTAGGGTCGAGCTGTCAAGTTAGCTTGGAAATTTTTTTATTTTGGTAAAAATGACTTCATTAAAAAATGCATTTCGAATCGATTTTTCAGAATTTCACATGTAAAATTAGAGTGGAAGATATGCATTTTTAATGGTTATTTAAAATATAAAATAAAATAAAAATTAATAAAATTGTCCTTCGATAGTTTTTCCCGTTTTTTCCCTCCAAAACCGAATTGAATGATCAATGTTTCATTTCTTCTCTCGAATTCTTCTTCTTCTGGTTCACGAAAAATTCACACATCACAACATACAAATTTTTTATCTCATCTGAGTTGTATCCGATTGATTTATTTGGATGAACCACCGAATAATTTCGATCTGAAAATAATCTTCACGACTCTCTGATTATCCAAGTGTTCTCTAAACTAGTGCGCACCACATTCACTTTGTCAACACCTCAAATCCACTTGCAAGCTGGCTCTAGTGAATTGAAACATTGATGTGTTGAGACTCCAATTTTTTCTTGCTAAACTGATACACATCACATTTACGGCATCAAGACCACACCTCAAATTTTTTTAAATATGATAATCACCTAGCCACTTTAGACCACACCTTAAAGATTTATTAACATAAGCACGTTCGAGTTCACTACTCATATTAAAACAACACAACATCACACGACTATACAAGAGACTGACTTAAACGTATGAACAAATGCTATAAAAAGCAATATACACTTTCATTTTTTTTTTCTTATAAAGTCCATCTACAACTTTTTGCATATAAAAACTTAACTTTATTTCTGTTTTATTTCATAAAAGTCCCATCAACAATATTTGCAAATAAAAAATAATATACTTATTGTTTTTTCACATAAAAAACCATCAATTTGTTTAAATTATAGATCGTTTCAATTATGAAAACAATTATATGGAAGGACTTCTATGTGAAAGAACAAAATGTATTTTTGTTTTTCGTATGTAAAAATCATTAAATACAAAACATAAAGTATGATTGGTTTTTTTAAGTAAAAAATCGTAGAGAGATTTTTGCGAGAAAAAACCGAAAACATGTTGGGATATTTAATGGTAGTTGCTTGAATAGTTAAGGGAGTTGTGGCTCGTATGTTCTTCATTTCTTTGGTACAAAGATTCTCTTCATCAGGTAAATAGGTTTCGATGGATCTTTATTAGTCTAATTATATGATTATATCCTGAAGAATTTGCATAACTGTAACTAGCCCTAATTCGTATGTAAAACCCTAATGCCCAACTAATTTGTTCTATAATCTGGTGTAAATTTTGCTGTAGTTCTTTCAGTAGGAATCACTTGTAAAGCAAAGTTTCTTGATTTTCTTCTTTCTCAGTTTCACTTTGCTTTTGATTCCCGCACTGTTTAAGCTACGAATTGCTAACAATTAATATTAATAGCAACATGGATGTATCCCATTTAACAGCCTCATGATCATGGGCACCACCTGTTCGATGAAATGCCCGCTTTAACTGTTGAATTATCTGCACTTGCAATTGAAAACCATTGACAGTGAATGCTTCGGTCTCGTGATTAACTTAGTTTGATATCATTGTTTTAGTTGAACCTATTTTGATCTGCTTCAAGATTTTTCGTAGTGAATACACTTTTTAGCTGTTAATATTTGGGAAAGATTAATATTATTAGGCTGTTAGCACTTAGCACTGTTCCTGAAACATTAATCTGTGACCGCATTATGTCTGCAGATCAAGTTACATGAATATCAGATGGCCAAGGGTATTAACACCAACGTACCTTTCTCAGATCATTCAGAACCAAAAGAATCCAGTGAAAGCTCTCCAAATCTTTAATGAAGCAAGAAACAGATATCCAAATTACCGTCACAATGGTCCCGTGTATGCCACCATGGTCAACATTCTTAGCGCATCAAATCGAATTGTTGATATGAAACAAGTAATTGATCAGATTAAAGAGGATACGTGTGAGTGCCAAGATTCAGTCTTTGCAACTTCGATTAAGGCCTATGCAAAAGCTGGAATGCTGAATGAAGCCATCTCTCTGTTTAGGAATCTTGATCAATTCAATTGTGTGAATTGGACAGAATCTTTTAACACCATACTTAAGATAATGGTGAAAGAATCCAAATTTGAATCCGCCCATCATATTCTTTTAGAGAATATTGGGAAGTGGGAAGTGAAATCACGAACCCGTTCACTAACTTGGCTAATTGATGTTCTCTGTGAAAAGAAACGATCTGATCTTGCGCTACAGGTCTTCCAAGAAATGAATAATCAGTACTGTTATCCGACCCGTGACACCTATCAAGTTCTAATGAAAGGATTATGTGAAGATGGAAGGATTAACGAAGCAATTCATTTATTATATTCAATGTTCTGGAAAATTTCAAGAAAAGGTAGCGGTGAAGATGTTTTGGTGTATAAAACCCTTTTAGATACTTTATGTGCATATGGGCATGTTGATGAAGCAGCTGATATTCTAAATAAGGTCTTGAGAAAAGGTCTCAAAGCCCCTAAGAAGAAACGTATGCAGCTTGATTTTAACATGTGTCAAAATGGTAGAGACATAGAAAGTGCTAAAAGTTTAGTTAACAATGCCCTTATTAAAGGTGTGATTCCCAGTTATGAAAGTTATAACGCTATGGCGGTTCAACTTTATCAAGAGGGTGACTTAACTGGTGCTGAGAGAGTGGTTCAAGAAATGCATGACCAAGGTTTTAAACCACGGGTGCTAATTTATGAAGCTAAAGTAATGGCTTTATGCAAACAAAATATGATTAATGAGGCAGAAAAAGTTGTTGCAGAAGATATGGTGCAGGGAAACTGTGTTCCAACTGTTAAGTTGTATAATATTTTGATTAAAGGTCTTTGTAGTGACGGGAGATCCACATGTGCTTTCGGGTATTTAAAGACAATGAGTAGGCAGTTGGGTTGTGTTCCAAATAAGGAGACATATACTATACTGGTGGATGGTCTTTGTAATGATGGGAGTTATATTGAAGCAAGTCAACTTTTGGAAAAAATGATGGTCAACTCTTATTGGCCAGATATTGATACTTTTAGTAAAGTTATTAGGGGTCTTTGCTTGATAGGTAGACCATATGAAGCAATTGTATGGGTGGAAGAGATGGTTAGCCAAGAAAAGATGCCCAAGCTTTGTGCATGGGATTCACTGGTTGGTTCTGTTATTAATGATACAGTTGGTGTTGAGGTTTTGACTGAAATATTGGATTCATAAGAGAATTGTGTTTATAAAAAAAAAATTCTTGATGTTCTTTTGGATGGTGGTTACTTCATATGTGTCGTCTCTGATTATAGTTGTTCATCTATCATCTTTTTTGAATCCTGTAACTGATCATTCCTTGTTGTTATAGTGTTGCCTAGAGGTGGCACATCATTATTCACGTGTCACGTCAGCAGTAGCTGATTTACAGATAACTGTGTAAATGATATTAAGTTGAGTGAAAATGGAGGAAAAAAAACTAAAACTTGTGCTTAGACTCTTCCATGATTCTTGAAGTGACAAATGTAAACATAAACTTACCTATCAGAATCAAGCTAAGAACCAGAATGCATTTCATCATCGTCGTTATAGCATATCCAAGTTTTGCCATTGCTTCCCTCTTGATCATTCTCCAGGCGCCGAGACACCCCGTGATGAGAAGTGTTGGATTCTGGAGTGGAGATGATTGATGAATTGAAGAAAACTGGTTTAGGAGATATGTGAGCATGTAGGCATCCATTCCACGTTGTATACACATCCAGTATTCAAATCAAATCACTAGTGTATTATAGTTTCATATCTAAAAATATCGAATATCATATAAAAGTCTATAATTTTTGGAGAAGTTCTAAAATATATATTATTTGCTACAATTATAATGCACGAACAAAACCTACTAGTTTAGATATGATTTTTAGCCAAGTGGTTAAGGTAAAGGTACCTAAAACATATAAATATAAAGAGATTTTGATTCAAGTATCACTTTGAACAAAAATATTTAAGGTTGAACCATAATGTTTTTTCTATGTTATGGGTTCCTCTTGAGAGGATTGTGGGTGCGATCCCTGCTATAATACAAATAAATGGGTTCGATAAATATAATAGGTATCTTTCGGTACAGGTCATTGAAAAAAGAGTTAGATGTTAAAAAATCATTTTACTTTTTATATACCTATTATTGTATCAATGATTTTTAATACAACAACATGTAAATATTAGGAGGTCATTAATTCAAGTTTCACTCTGATCAAAACGCTCAAAATAAAATCAAAGGTTTTCTCAGCAATGAGTTTGTTCCCGTATGGGTTGGGGTTGGGGTTGTGATTTCGACTTGAAAACGAATAAATATGACTGATTAAAATAACACTATCTTCTCCTCCAAACAATGTCACACGTTTTTCGGTTTAAAAGATATAAATTAGTCGACTTCCCGTTGAGCTTCAAAATTCAAACCACATCTTCATCATCATCATCATCTTCTTCTTCTTCCCCACATCGTACACCGGAGAAACAAACATCAATGATCAAACGCTAACAACAACCACCGTAATAACACCATGGAAGACGACACGTTGTGCTTCAGCCCTTGCCGGAGAGACGCCAACTGCACCTGCGAAATCTGTCAAGCTAGCATCAATGCCACTCTTGATTTGCTCCCAAAAAGCGCCCAAAGACCATCTTCAAAGCCATCTCCACCTCAAACCCCAGTTCTCTTCGATCCGGACACCATGTTAACTCCTGAATCTAACACTCCTCCTCAAATAGTGCCTCCCACTGTCAATTCATTCAAGACTGATTTGCCGGTGAAGATCAAGAGGAATAAGAAGAAGAGAGAATTTCGATTTGGTTTTATGAGGATGATCAAGTGTGTTTTGGTCGTGTGCTTGAGTTTGGTAGGGAGATTAGGGTTTTCAGTTGTCACTTCTAGGCTCATGGAAACGAAATTGTCGCCTGAAATTGTCAGGAATTTGAGTGAGAAATCGTTAGGGTTTCAGGATGTGAAAGAGCGATTAGGGTTTTTGAACAATGAGGTGCAGAATCTTATTGGGGGTACTGAAGGTAGCTCTACAGTTCCCATTTGGGAAATAGTTCAGGTGCCCTAGCTATTATTATTGGTATATGCTTTTATGTGTGAAACATCACGTGATTGATTAGTTTTGTTTGATTTGTTTAGGATGGTCTGATGTTGAGATCTCGTTGTCAGCTATACAAGTCTGCAATGGTAGAAGTGAGTGTTTGGGGATGGCCTTTGCAGACAGCTGGATTGCTTACAACTGATTTTGCTTCGAGATCGTTCACTATCTTGTCGGGAAGAGTTACAGAGGTAAACTAGTTTAAGTTTTCCGTTTTTTCAGTTTTGCATTTGTTTATAAAGCATTCAATATGAAGTTTTTACAATAATGGGTTAATGTATGGCAGTGGTCGAATGGAGAGTTGAGTGGTTTGATTCGAACAACAAATACGTCATGGGAGCAAGGAAAGTGGAGCTCTTCTGTATGGCGGTTAGATGAAAATACATGGATCCTTGAGTACAAAAGAAGCTTTCTGTTTGACAACACAAGACCATTTTCATCAGCAATGGAGTTTTTGAGATTCAAGATGATGAGATCATTTCAATGGATGAAGCATATATGGAAATTTTCTAATGCTAATCACTTAGCTCCCACGTGAGAAGAGACTGCCTGTGTTCTCTTTTGGTGTCAATCTTCATTACGAGTTACAACTAAATGCTTTGTTAAAACCAACTAGTGTTCTTAGTAATGAGTAATGACATGTTCATTTTCTTTTTTCCTGAGAAAAAAGATAACCAAATCATCCTCTAATTAGTGTTCTTAATTTGGATATTAGAAAGTAAAATCATTTAAGTTAGATTAATATTTGTCTTAGGGTTGGTACTTGGTATAAAAACAACTAAGAACATATTATTATTTTACAAGCAGGGAGTTATAATAAGTTGGATAGTAACCATACAACTAAAACATCAAAAAGAAAAAGAAAACACTACACAGTAACTAAAGAAAGATAACCCATGATCCATCCATCCATACCTATTGGAGAAAAAAAGCAAAGTGCTTGTTGCTTTGCATGCATCATGGTTCAGGGTTGGGGGTGAGACATGGAAATGAAGGAATAGATTGCAAAATCAACTTCCTACTGCTTCTTTGACCCATACTCGAGTGTGGTGGTGACACCCTCTTGCTGTTTGGCGAATGAGATTTTACACCACTGATTGGAGAACCGTTGTTATCTTCAAGAATATCAGGTATCTCATTTTCTCCCACTGTTTGTAATTTGTTCATGCCACCTTTGAAATGATTCAATTTTCCAAATCTTTGGCTAGAGGATGATCCAATGGATAGAAATGATCTTGGTGGTTTGCCCTTTGAGTTAGGTAATGTAATAGAATGCCTAGCAATATGAAAATAAATATAAAATTAGCCATCTTTCAGACATCTAACATGATACAACTTCAATAATCACAGGGACTAAAATAAATATAAAATTACCCATCTTGGGTTATGTTTTAACCCTAAAATGTTTAACTACAAATGATTCAAACAGGTCAAATATATCAAAACAGAGTTATTATTGTAAAATACAGTCTTTTTACCTGCCAAAACGTGAAGGAGTTGCAGGAGTAGCAGAAACAGGCTCAGCTTCATTGTACAATACCACCTGTAAGCTTCCATCACTCCCATTCCCTTCACACTCGTTGACTTCTAGCTCCATTTCCGACCCTATACAAACATTGAACCACCGTAAAATGACTTTCAGATTAGTTAACCAACTAATAAATGCATTCAACTTCATTAATATAACACAAATGATAACTGTTTGCTTTAAAAAAATTAATCACGTCATCTTTTTACAAAAATGGGCACTTACCATCCTTGCGACCAAATGTATTTTTACACCCTTCACATCTGCAGTTGATGGAGCATCCAACACCACCCTTTTTCATAGAAAACATATAATCAAAATTAAACAATTGTACAACAGCAATGGTGGTCCCATTTACTAATGAGTGAATCAATGTAGTTATGTTTTATGTCTAACATGTCAAACAGGTAAAATGAAAACTATTAAAGGGATCATGTCAAATGGGTAGAGCAGGTCAAACAATGAAAAGATATCCACAGTTATTTCACATGGGTTTTATAAAAGTTAAAAAAGATTTGGAAAAAGGTTTTCTGGGTCAACCCAGATTGACCCGTACCATTCCCCGTTTCAACTTGTAACAAACATTGTGTCACCGCTTTACAACACTAACACCACACAAACAGAAAGAGGGAGAACCTGATAGCATTCACAGTATTTCTTGAGGCAACCAGATTTTTTACAATTGCATCCTCTTTTATGCCGAGCAGAAGCTGGAGTGTTGCTAGATTCATCCTGTATGATAAAGTATAATCATGAGATATATATAATTAACTTTGGATCCACTATGGCTCTAATTTCTAAAGTTTGTGACCCTGACCTCTTGCGTAGAATCAGAGGTTTTAATAACTTTGGGAGCAAATGCAAGAGGATTGCGAGATTCAATCTGCTTGCGAGTTGCAAGCACTGTATCTTCATGTATCGGTTTGTTGAAGCATTCTTGACATGCACATGGCTCCACACAGTACACGCCAGCAGCAAAGCATTCACAATAACTGAAATTGGCAATAACCACCACCATATTCAGTAAGTGTTCAAGAAAAACCACAAGCGATCATGCAAACACATACATAAAACTAGGTCAGGTCGCTAGTCAAAACGGACATGCGTTGTTTTTCAGTACAGGTTGAAACAGCTCAGATGAGGCTGGGACCAGAAAGTGTTTGTTTGTCCATTAAACTAACTGTTTTTATAACCAAGGAATGTGTCGTTTCTGATTACAAAAAGAAACTGCTTCAATAGAAATCTAACTCAACTAAAACGACTTAGAAAAATATTTGCTGCTTTGGGTGACTTTCAAGTTTCAACTCATTAGACACATTTGACCCCTTCCCTTCTTTGCTAACTTTTTACTTGACTCATTCACCTGTTAGATAAAAACACAAAGCTTTTGAAAACTAAAAAGTTGTTCTTATATTATCTTTATGTTTGAAATCTGTCATGAAGTCAAATCGACAAATTCATAAGTAAATAGGTCAAAATTGCCACATCTATATAAGACCATTATTCTCCTAAAACTTTGCTTCTTCCATTCTGTCCCGTCTTAAAACTGAAACAGTGTAGTACAATAATATCATCATGCTTTAAATTGGGAAGATGAAAGATCCGGACTAATAATAAATGCACACAGGTCTTTACAAGTGGCACAAATTTGTCAATGAAATCTGTGGGGAGATAAAGAAAACTTACAGCTTCAAGCACTTGGATTTTTTACAGTTACAACGCTTGCAAGCCTCCGCATCGCCAGCATTTTCCACTCTGCGCCTGTAAAAAAAGTTCAATCAAAACATTAAACGCACAATCAATGGTAATTAACAACTATGATATAAGGAATGTTTGGATGTAGTTTCTAGAAGTCGTTATACTTATAAGTTACCCAACCCACCCATTTTGTCACCTCTATGCACATCCACACAAACCCATAATCCTCATTATGTTTAACAAATAGAAATGGTTTACACCAACAATTATACAAGAGTTCAATTAACTTGCCTCTTCTTTCTCGGGCTAGTTTGACTTTGACTTAACTCATCAGTACCTACAAAACCAAGTGCTTTAGAAGCATCTTCTGCAACATTTTGGGTGTGCCCTATTTCATTCTCAAAAGAGGGTGTGTCAGACAATTTTGTAATTGAGTCTTGACCAGAGCCTATGGAAGGATAAGCAGCAGATGAAGGTGCAACTATAAGTTGTCTAGCAGAGCCTGAGTTTTCATGCTTAACTACTTTGTGATCCACTAAATTTGAAGCAAGAGCATTTAAATGCAAGCCAATTCCGGGTAATTTACATTTTGAGGAATCATTTCCAGTCCTCAATTGAGGTAACTTATTATTACTGGGAAGAACTGTTTGATTGGATTCTGATAAATTTACAGAACCACCATTTGAGACGTCTTCTAAGTGCTTTCTTCGAGACCCCATCATCTCAAAAACTAGACAACGTCTTCTCATGCCACGGTATAAATTACCACCCTACAGATTTACAAAAAGATTGCAATGCCAATTAATATACCCTTGTTAATAATCTTTATGTTTAGATAAGTTATTTGGTTACAACCTGATAACATAACCTTCATTAAAGGTGGCATTATAGACGATACAGGCAGATCATATCAAGTTCAGATCAAAAAAAGTTATTCTTGGTATTGGAGCAGGTCAGGTGGATTTACCCAAATAACCTTTTGCCCAGATTTATTTTATAAATGATCGGCGTCTCAAATATGATTAAAAATAATATATTATTAAATTAATAATGGTCTAATTTTTAATATATAATGATTTTAAAGGTTTTATGATTGCCACCACGAGAATATAAGGAATATGAGTTTGCCACACATGAAGTATACAAACTTAATAAATTCTCACCTCATTATCTGTATCCTCCACAGGTTCTCCAACGTCAAAATTGTTTAAAGAAGTACTAGCAATCTTTACATGGTTTTCTGCTGTCAAACCTTCATTATTTTCTAAAGGATTATCAACATCACCAGTAGCTTGTGCTTCCGCATTCATAACTGAAGTATTGAAAGTTGTAGAATCTGAAGAGCTTTGACCAGGGCCCTTATAGGCCACGATGTCACTTGGTGAGTCAAAATTAAGCAACTCTGAAGCATCAGATATCAAACTATCCCAATCACATGTAGTTAGTTCTTTACCATGATGAAGTTGATTTATCCCTTCAATTGGACCATTTTCAGAGCCATTGTTGATGAATTGAGCAGATGATGCCGATGGACCCACCAATTTTAATGTGTTCATTGTGACAGGACTAACAGCTTCATAGTTCAGTTTTCTTGATTCAAGATTTGAACACCGATTTAACGGAACAGCAGAAGTTTCAGTAATGGGATTACTTGGACTGATATCAGTATGCTGTTTTGATGTGTTTTGACCAGCGGTTGAATTTGCTTCACTGGTTTCGGCTTTCTTTGAATCCTCAGAAGTAAGTTCTGGTTTTGACGGATCAGAAAACTGATGCCTAAAGGACCATAATTTAACAAAATAAAAACATTTAGCAAGAATAAACTAAATGATCTGGCTCGGCAATGATCTCTTAATGGTGATAAAGTAGGTGATTCAAAACCAGTTGGGTAATAGATCAAAACAAGTAGTTTTTGGTACCTGTCAAAATGGCCAGGTCGGGTTGACCCAAAAACTTCCACCCATAAAAATTAAGTTTTTAATAAATAATTAAGGTGATAAATATGGTTACAAAAACCATATTATTTCTTATCTAACTTATTAATGAAACAATTTAAGAGGTTTTAGGGGTTGAAAGTACATTTTGGGTGAACTTTGGACCCATTTGACAAGTTTTCTTTTACACTAATCATGTAACCCGCTTGACCAATAAAAAATGAAACATAACTTGAACTAACCCAAATTGGCACCTCTAATCAATATAATTAGTCTCAATACCTTCTAAGGAATTTAGAATCTTTGAGGGTACTGACATGAGGTGAAGTGAAGACAGATGGAAGGGATGCAAAACTTATATTGCTGAATGTCTGAGTAAAGTGCACAGATTTAACTGGCTTGATAGGTGAAAGACTGTTGATATAATTAAAAACTGGGGAATCCTGCAAACAAACAACAAAATGCCTTAGTATGACTGGTTATTATGAATATTTAATCCTTCAAATGTTTAGCAAAAACCAATAGTGATAATCAAATTGGAAATGAACATGTAAATCATTCAGAAAATGCACATCCAAACACTCAAAAAAATACCAATTAGCCTAAATTTAATATGTAACAGTTACACTCTCCTCGTGAAATTCAATTTGGACTTGATAAACAAATCAAAACCATAATCTGTTGTTGACATACACTCTAAATTGTTAATCAATTGATATACAAAACCCTAACTTTAACAACAGGAGACACAATTCCTGATATCGCAAGAATGGGAACAAAATCACAAAACCAAGAACACAATTAGAGTAACACAAGCCAGAAACTGCATATATCTTCACAGATCTTATGAAGTAAAGTAGTAAACTTTCAAAAGACATCATGATGAACAATTGAGACCAAAAACACATCTTGATTACTTCAATTTTAGACTGAATTTTTAAAATCAGAAAATTGGCCCTAATCCTAAACAACAAGCAGATCACTCACAAGTGACAATCAATCTGCCATAAAACCCTAAAAAAGACCACCAATCAAAAGGGTACCCAAATTAAAAACATCAAACAATTCGCATAACAAGAAACCCAAATTTCTCCAACAATCAAGAATCTTAAACTTGATTTCAAACCAATGTCAGAAAATTGAAAAGCCAGAAAACCCCATGAAAATCAAGAAGCAAACCCTACAGAAACATCAAAATCGGCGCATCAGATGACCAAAACACTTGAAACAACAGAAATGAAGAACCACAAAGACCCAATTCACCTCGAATTTAGAAAGAGGGTTAGCGATCTGGGTCCTCTCAGGAGTATCCATGACAAGAGCCTTATCTTTTTCTTGATCTTTGTCATCACCCATCTTGATGAGTGTCGGCTGCTGCTGCTGCTTTATTATTGTATTGATGTTTGTTTGATTATGTGGTGGAAGTAGAAGATGAAATGGGATGAAATGGGATGAGATGAGATGAGATTCAAGAAGAAGCGGGAAGGGCGGGAAGAAAGTTTTGGTTTTTATTTTTACCTGATTTTACTTGATGCTGATGAAAGAAGCAAAGAAACCCCACACACACTCACACTCACACTCACACTCACACTGCAGGCCCACGCCAACATGATAGATAGATACATAGATAAAGAATATATATGGTTATAAAACTTATGTAAATGTGGTAAAAGCTAACGTATGTTAATCATGATTTTGTAATTAAACGGTGTCAATGGTTATAAACTTATAATAAAAACCTTAATCTTTTAACTTTAAGGTTAAAAAAATTTTCTTGCAATTGTCTCCTCAAGGTTAAAAAAATTTATTATTTTCATCAATAAATGTTAGTTTAATTAGTTTAAAATGTTAAATATTTATTGTTAAAAGGATACTTATATAAGTTTTTATATAAAAATAAAATATTAATTTATGTTTATGTGCTGCTGATAAATTTTTATTTACGTATCAATTTTAGGGTTTTGTTATGTGTTTCATAAAAAGAAAAAGGTTTAGATATTATAGGAAATTTTATGGTGGTGTGTATGAGGTAAGATATATGGTGGTGATTGTTGAAGTTAGGGTGATGGTGTGATGATGGTTTAAGGTGGTATAAGATCTAATATTTCAACAAAGAGGAGGATGAAGTGTTAAATCTTTAAAGTTAGATAAATATTTTATTTAACATTGAGTTTTAATTGTTGATTGTAATTACAAAACCAAGTGTAATGAACAAAACTAAAGTAGATAGTGTGGTTTGACATTTTCTAAGGGTACATCTCTTTAAGAGTTCTAAGAATATGAATCATTGATCCAATAAACTAGTTAATCTATATAATTTTTGACCTTGAAGGACTAGAATAATAATATCATATTGCTTATGTTACACATATAACAATTAAATGAATAACTATCGTGTCTTAAATATTCTAAAATAAATACATCACAAATTGTATTCTATAAGATTTGAATCTTTAAACTTTTAATTGATGATACACCATTTAACCACCAGCATATATATCATCTTAGGCTTTATACAAAATTGTTTTTGTGTCCATTTAAGTTAAAAACTAATGTGGATGGTTCATATATTAATGAAACGTATGGGCATTCAATTATAACGAGACCATCCTTCAAGTAGTTATTTAATCATTTATGGATTAGATTTTTATATATTTAATCAATACTATTAATTATCAGAAATGTGAAACTTAAACAAATAACGTGAGGATGAAAGTTTGATCATTGAACTTGAGATAAAAGGTCGTTCGTACAAGTTTCAAGAAGCCATTCACGTTAGTTTCAACCTTAAATAAATAAATCAGTAATATCATATGATATATTAAATAATAATCCACTTGTTTTCTTTTGTAACGTCTTCTATCGCATTGACTATTATAACACAATATCCCAAGTACTAATGTTAACTTGGTTCAACTTTCATTGTCGGAGTTTAATTTTTTACTAATAATATTTTAGTACGAATTTTAACTTATTATATATAACATTAGTTTTATGATTTCGAAGTTATTATTATTTATTTTTTTATGTTTGTAATTTATAGTAAAAAAATAAAAGTAGTAAATCCAGTAAAATAAGGATTAATAAATTTAGTAATATTCGGGAAAAAGAAAGACAGAACAACACATCTAAGATCTTCCATTCGTCTCATAAAAGTGTAATATCTACTTTTCTGAGAATCTCGCAAATTAAATATTTTATATTTGACCTTTATTATATTATAAGAAAATTAGTTTTAACGAGGTGTCTTTATTTAAAAGGTAATTCACCTAAACTGTGAAGGTTGTTTTTTAAAATTCATAAATAATAATAATAATATTGTTGTTGATATTATTAATATTATTATTGTTGTTATTATTGTAGGAATCATAATTAAATTTTATAAGTGAATCATAGTGAAATAGCATACCTTATGATTGTAGGTTTTAATCATACATAGTCACATGATTTTTGAAGTAAACTAAATATTTGTGTTGAGTGCTTCTTTAAATATTATTTATGTTGAGTGCTACCTTAAATATCATGAAACATTTAAGAAAATGAATTTAATAATTTAAATTATTATTTATTGACCGATAAAAATTCATACTGTTAATTTAGCCGGTAACAATCCTAACTTTTATTTTTATTACCCCTAACCAGTGGCGGACATATTTGGACTTGAGGGGTAGCCTCCGCTACCCCTCAACTTGTTATGGATAAGGTAAAAAATTTATTATTTTATGTAAAAAGAAAGTTTCAATTTTACGTTACCCTTGCGAAGAAATTACGTTAACCCTAAAAAAAATTAAACTCAACATTTCATAAAAAGTTTTAGATTTGATAACTAAAAGTCTAATAATTTATAAAAACACAATACATTCTATAAAAACATAAATAACCATTACCTGTTACCCAATACCAATTAACATAAATACCCAAAATACTCATTACCCAACTCAATACAATAATAAGCCCAAAATAAAATTATATATGTACTAATTATTTGTATGCATTGTAAGTTGTATTATGTGATTTATAACTAATTTTTTTAATATTTAATCTTTTTATTTTAACCCACTACTTTTACATATTTTATAATTAGCCTCAATATTTTTCTTAATTTCAACTTTAGTCATCTATACTTTTCAAATTTTATAAATTTTTAATTATACGTTTCAGTTTAAATTTTACGAGTTAATACACTACAATGTGTGTATGTGTGGTTCAACGTTTTTTCACTTATTTTTTCAGTTTAATGGTCACGTTATAGTGTGCTGGTCCTAGATCAATATAGTTATTGTTGTATTTTTTTTGTTTGCTTAAGTGTATGGTTCAATGTTTTTACGTATATTTTTCATTCGATTTTTTTCCGATTTGTTGGTTTATTCAGTGTTGGCGGTCACTGACACTGGTGTGCCATTAATATTACTTGTATGGTTTTATGACTCTCATTGCAACACGAGTGAGCTTAATACTAGTATATAACATAACAAAACAATACATTTTTTTCAATGGTCATACACATTTTATTGATTCTTTTATGTAAAAAAGAAAAAAGAAGGAAAATGAAATAATTGATGGTTATGTTATTTTTTGTTTATAAACATCGACAATGTATATCTAAACCTTAGAAATGTTAGAATGATGAGAGTATGACTCGTATTCAAATTTTTATAAAAACTTATTAAAATTCAATTTTAAAAGTATAATATTATAAAATAAAAATAGATGATGTAAAAAGTGTATGAATCTACTATGAATGCTCTTATATGATTATTTGTTTATCACGGATATTTTATGTTTATTTAATAATTATAATTATTATTTAAACTTGAAATTTAGATAACATGTATCGTTATGCTGTGAAAAGAAAACATCAAAATATGAAAACGCGTACGAAACACTGTAAAATGTAAGGTTTTTTTTATTTTGTTTGGTATTGTATTTTTGTTAACAATTCAATGCAATTTAATTACGTCTATTCCGACCTGATCCGACTCGACTCAATCGAACAACCTAAAGTTTTTTATATTGTTTTGTTAGAAGCTAATTATAAAAAATAGTGACCCCGTAAGAAATAACTATTGGTTTCGCCACTGCATGTATGATAAAAAAAATTACGTTACCCCTGAAATTGTCATCTAGATCCACCACTGCCCCTAACAATCCCACTAATAAAATTATTAAAAGTATACAATTTATTTCGACTCGATTTCTTTCACAATAATAAATATGAACGAAATGAAAAAACATACAAATCAAATTGAGCCTAAAATAAGTACAAATCGAGTGTGTATGTATAATAATTATACTACTGAGACTGTTGTTGATAATAAAATAAAAGTTGAGATTATTACCGGCCAAATCAATAGTATTGATTATTATCGGCCGAATAGTTGGATTACTAAAATCCAATTTGCCTAATAATACCATAACAAATGTTTATCAAGTACTCTAATTACATAAAAAATAGTTTTTCCAACTACACAAAAAGCTACAGAAATTGATTTCACTGCCAACATAATCAATATAAGATAATAAAAGTTATAAATTTAATATCCGTTAAATTTACGCATAAGAGGTTAGAGACTAATTATGCAAATTGTTGTAACTTCAACATGATAGTCTATCCATGCATGAATCTCACAAGTTTGTTATGTGGTTCTAAAATTTAGGGTTTTGGTATTGACCAAGATTATGTTAACAAAATACTAGGTCAATATATTTTATTAAGTCAACCTTATAAATATAAATTTTGAACCAGAAATGGTAAATAATGTTTTGGTAATAATACCTTTTAAACAGATTTTGATAACTACAATTCTAAAACTCTAAAATTTGTGGTGAAGAGAGTGAGTTCCAACATTTCGGAGTACAGAAAGAAACTATTTCCCAGCCAAAATCGCACGGCCAACCCCTTGGGAGGAAACTTATTGCTAAGAAAATATACTGATTTAACTCTAAGTATTTTGCTTAAAGTAAGTCTTGAATACAAAGTTTTTTAATATTTACATATTATGAGCATCTCATTTTAACCAGATGAGTTAAGGATTGTTATATTTAAATATCACATGATTATAACTCCTTTTAACATCTTTGTTCTTTTAAAATTATGCATTTCATTTATCGAAAATTTTAAAATATAATAGTTTTTTAATTCACACGATGAGGTTTTGAAAATTATGATACATCGGGAAGAAAATAAAATTTTCGAGAGGCGTTTAATAGATGAGAAACAAAACATTAAAGTCAATAGTTGTTGAGGAAAAAGATGCCTTTTCCATTATAACAAGTATACCAACTTGTGACGATATACTAATTGATTAATTGAAAGCAACAACCAGTTCAAATACTAATTAATTTATGGAAAGTCATGAAGAAATTTTTGATGGGTTATATATATTTATGGAAAGTCATGAAGAAATTTTTGTTTATATGTTATAGATATGTCAAAAACTAATTAATTTTATAGTTATAAAGTTAAGTGTCACACGACATGGTCGTGTACCTAGTGTCTTATATTCTATCAATGTTTGTTTAAATTTGGTGTGAGCATCTCTTCTTTCACATATCACCGTTTTTGTTATACATTAGTTAATAATGAAAGTGTAGAACTATTATAATGTCTGATTGAATAAGATGTGACATCTGAATAATTTAATACTTTTTTAAAACTTACTCATTCAAATACTACATGAACTATTAAAGAGTTTTTTTTATAAATGAACAAACACACTCTATCTTTAACCAATAACACATAAAACCTTTTATGCATTCACCTCTAACCAATAACACTTAAAATCCTTTAATGCATTCGCATGAGGATCTACCACACGACCCCTTCATATGTGGCATATCACTCTTGTGGTCATATAGGGAATCAGCAAGGACAAACATTTTTATGCTACAAAATATGTGAAATTGTTCAAGATTTTCAATCCAGACCATCATATAATCAAAAATTCACATATAGGATCATTCGAGGTTTGTAGAGAACCCGCTCATATGATATAGTATATGGATGATTTTTAGTGCCTAATTAACAATCAAAAAAGTTGTGATTAAGATTGCAAAAGACTAGTTTGACCTTAAAATTTTTAGTTTGATATAGAAATCATGTTTTCACCCCAAAATATAAAAGAAAAAGGGCTATGAACTCATATTGTAAAGTAGGTGGGTTGATCTTGTAACTTTTAGTAACTTGGAGTAAGGATTACCCTAAGTAATTTTATTTAATTTGTTTATTGTATTTTTCGTTAACTGAGGGGTTGTTATTGTAAAAGTTCAAGAATGGTTGTCATATACTAGATATGTGTCATCCCAGAGTAGCATATAAAAAAAGGATTTCAAGAAAAGAGTTGATGAATTTTCATCACTTAAATACCCTGTCTTTTCTTATCGAGAACCTTTGTAATGATTAAATGTAAAGGTTGATGCAACCCAAACACCCAAAGTCTCTCCTGCATGCATGCACAAGTGTACTGAAGTAAAATGCTTCGGAAGTTTCACACCAACATCAGAAAAATACACTAAGTGTGAAATCTTCTGAAGCCAATACCAATATCTTCCGAAGCCAAAGATGAAGTCTTCTGAAGCTTCAAAGACAAAGTCTTCCGAAGCCAACACTTGAAGGCAGATTTCTTTCGATGACTTTTGAGCACATGCTTTATCTGATGTACTTTTCATAAAGCTGGACCCCTTTCCGCTGCAACTCTGTAAGTCACCAACTTTCATAAGTTTGTAAAAAGGTCCATGCTTTTGGTAACTGTACATTGAGGTTTTGTGTCTGTAACTTTCTACTTTATATACTTTATCCTTTTTGTAATATATTAGCATGTGAGCTATGTCATGTCATAGTCACTAGTCAAAAGGCATTCTGCATTTTGACTCTACAATTGATTTTGTTTGTTGTTTAGTCAATTGTATCCAGTTGGCCTTCAAAGTATGGCCGGTTGTAGGATGTAGTATATGTATCTCAAGTACTTGTAACTTTCTAATATGCTTTGTAACATTTGTAATAGAACTTGAGAAAACAATATACTGCAATCTTGAAAACTAACTACTTGTGTGCTTTGTTATCTTGTTCTGTCTCATATTACTTGTGTTCTTAGCATGATTACAAAAGGTTAACCAGTTTCCTATTTGTGTTGTTAAGTGTTCTTAGCAACTCTCCTCGTTGTGTTGTTGTGTTGTTATGTTGTAAGTGCATACCCTTCACCGGTCCTACAATTAGTATCAGAGCATTCCAAGCTCATGATATAAGATCTCACCATCTTAAGATCCCTCACACACACACACAAAATACTTAACATCTCAAATGACAGCTATTTCCAAATCTGACATGGAAACTGGAACCATGACAAAATCCCTACTAATCACTCTTGATGACTTTGACACTTGGTGCTAAAGAATGGAAGGCTTTATAAAGTCTATAGACTAAGAATGTGGGAGTCTGTTTAAAATGGACCTTACATACCAAGCACCTCTTCTGCAATTGGAAGTGGTATGATCCCCAAGGCTGTGGCTGACTACTCAGATGAAGATATAAAGAGAGTAGAGATAGACCAAAAGGTCATGACAGCCCTTCAGACTGCTCTTCCAAACTTTGTACATAGAGTTTTAAATAAATGCAAAACATCTAAACAGTTGTGAGATGCATTGAAACTAATGTATGAGGGTTCATATGAAGCCAAAGAGAACAAGAAGGATCTCCTGAAGCAGCAGTTTGAAAATTTCACCTTTAAAGCAGGTGAGACCATGACTCAACAATACTTCAGGTATGTTGAGATTGTGGATACCCTAGTGGATGATGGAGTAGCTCTTGAAAACAAAGATATTCTAAGGAAGTTCATGTCCTCTCTTCCTATGCAATAGACACGCTACTGTGTGGTTATCAAGAGAACTGAGAACCTGAAGACTCTCACCTTGATAAAGTTGTATGAGATTCTTAATGGCTACCAGATGGAGATGAACATGCAAGGTTCATCTGGCAACTCCACAATCAAATGGGTTCAGCCCTTCATGTGGTTGAAAAGGATAGCATAGAACCCCAACATCATCTCATATGCTACCCTGACAACTCACAAAAAGGTCCTTTAATCACTTTCCTGAGACACCAAGGGAGAACTATTCTCAAGGAAGCCCATTCCAAGAGACAAGTTCTTCTCAAGCCTTTGTGTCTTCTGATGAAAATTGTGGTAGCTTTCTTTTCACCCTTGAAGATCTAAGCTGTATCCATCCAGATGATCTAGAGTATATGGAGATATTCCAGCAAATGGCTCTTCTCACTCACAGAGCCAAGAAGTTCTACAAGCGGATAAGAAAGGAAGTTTCCTAGCAATACAGGCAGTGGAAAGTTTGGACTGGACAAAAGCAAAGTCAAATATTACAACTGTAACTTGATGGGCCACTTTGCCAGGAAATTCAAGGCACCAAGAACAAATGGTGGCCAAGCACAGTCCAGACCAAACTACACTGATAAAGTCACCCAGAATAAGAAGCCAGAACAGTAAGCTTCAGTTGTTGTTAAAGAAGGAGGCTTTGACTGGAGCTTTCAGGTGGAAGATGCATCTCCAAACCAAGTATTGATGATGAAGCAAAGGTATTGGAACATCTCTGTACTCCTGAATGTATTGCTAAAGTCAACAGATACATGTGACTATAAGCTAAAGATAGAGGACTTAGAGAAAACCATTTCAGTTCTAAAACATGAGCACACAAATTATAGGACTCAGATCAAGGATCTTATAACTAAGTTAACTGAATGCCAGGCTGAGCTTGTGATCAGCAAAGCCAGGGCAGAAAAATATGGTCTTAAAGAAGAGACCTTCAAGAACATGATATCCTCATCCCTGCATGCCAAGGTATGTTATCAAAATAAGCAGGGATTAGGATCTAGTGAGATAGCTCCTCCACACATAATCTAGTCTGTAAGGTCACCTAGGTGTGGAACTTATGAAGATGAGCTTCCTCTCATAGACCATTTGAGTGAAGAGGATGAAGAAGTGATAGCGAAGAATTCTTCTAAGAAGAGTGAAGAGGAGGATTCTAAGAAGGGTCATTATCTTTCTAAGGAGTAAAGAAAGATTGTGATGACCAAGTCTATGAGGAAGAACTTGATCAAAAAGAGCAAGAGAAAAGCTAGGAAGGCTCAAGAGATCAAGGCCACTTTTGATTCTAGGCAGAAACAAATTTTTATCTCTGCAGGGTTTGAAGTGGTGAAGACTGAATACATCAACCTAAACTCTTCTACCAAGAGTTCAGGTTCATGTTCAAATCATCTCAGCACCAAGAAGAAGGTTGATCTGTTGTGTACCACTCCTACACAGGCTGGACCATCCAACTCCAAGAACAGCTCTTAACCCAAAAGGACTGTCTCTGCATCTGAAAAGATGAAGTTGGAGAAGGGATGTGATCAAAGTCAACCTTGTTCTCAAAGAAGGCTCTTTGGAAGAAAAAGGTCGAATGTGTTATGTGTGAAAGTACATCTCATCTTGCTAAGGATTGTTCATACAATCTAAGAGGTACTCTTCATATGACCAAGAAAGAGACTTCCAACAGCTCCAAGAAGAATTTAGCTTCAGAAGGAAAACTTGTTTCCTTCGGAAGCTCAAAAATAAAGAAGAAGGCAAGTGGAAAATTGCCTTTGGAAGAAAATTTGGTCTCGGAAGAAAGGAATACTTCCGAAGCACTGAAGTCTGTTGCAGTGTTTGCAGAATCTTCCGAAGGTCCAGTCATCAAAACTTCCGAAGTCTCAAAAGCTTCCAAAGTGTTGAAGGTCAAATCCAAACTTCCAAAGGTGGTGTGGAAGACAAAGAAAGACCAAGTGACTGAATGTTCTCCATCAATAACATCACAAGATCCTCAAAGCACAACTATAGGATCTATTACTGTTACATTACCTTCTACTTCCTTTGATGAGCCCAAGACCAATAAGGCATAGGTTTCAAAATATGACTAATCATTTTCTTTATGCAGGAACAGCTAAAGACAAACAAGAATGTCTGCATCATTGATAGTGGTTGTTCCAGGAACATGACAGACAATAGGTCACTACTCCAGAACTTTGAAAGAATTAATGGAGGGCTAGCTGCTTTTGGAGGAGATGAAGGTGGTTACATTTTTGGAAGGGGCAAGGTCACAAATGGTAAGCTCATCATTGAAAAAGTAAAGTTTGTCAAGGAGCTTGGGTAAAATCTTTTGAGTGTATCCTAATTTTGTGATCAGAGTAATAACATGGTCTTTACTGAGCATGAGTGCATTGTTCTCAAGCCCAGGGTGGTCATTCCTCATGAGCATATCTTTCTCAGAGCCCCCGGGAAAGGTAACATGTACAAGATGGACTTGCAAGAGACATCTCCCTCTGGAGAAGTTTCATGGTTTCTATCAAAAGCAAATAATGATGAGTCTTTCCTATGGCATAAAAGAATATGTCATGTAAACTTTAAAAACATGAATAAACTTATTAAGAATGATTTGGTAACTTGAATGCCAAAGAAAGAGTTTACAAGTGATGATCATTGTGTTGCATGCCTGAAAGGGAAGCAACATAAGGTATCTCATAAGCCTAAGGAAAAAACTCCATCACTACACTCCTACACTTGTTACATATGGATCTCTTTGGCCCCACTAGTGTAATGAGTCTAGGAAGGACTTCTTATTGTTTGATGATCACAGATGACTTTACAAGATTCACTTGGGTCTATTTCTTAGATCTAAGGATGAGACTCCTAAGATTCTAAAGAATTTCATCTTAAAGATTGAGAATCAACGTGATCACAAGGTCAAAACCATAAGATGTGATCAGGGAACTGAATTCAAGAACCAAATCCTTGATACATTTTGTGATGAAAATGGTATTACAAGACAATACAGTGCTCCCAGGACTCCTCAACAAAATGGTATTGCTAAGAGAAGAAACAAGACACTGATTGAAGCTGCAAGAACCATGTTGTCTGACTCTAAGCTGCCCGTTACCTTCTGGGCAGAGGCAGTCAACACTGCCTGGTATGTGCAAAATAGAGTTTTGGTAGTTAATACTCGTGGCAAGACTCCTTATGAACTTTGGCACAAGAGTAAACCTTTCATTGGTTTTCTTAGGTCATTTGTATGTCCTTGCACCATCTTGAATATCAAAGATCAAATTACCAAATTTGCTAAGAAATCAGATGATGGACACTTTATTGGATACTCTTCTCAAGCTAAGGCTTATATAGTATACAATCTCAGAAATAGAATTGTTGAGGAGTCAGCCAATGTGACTTTCAATGAACACACACCCTGTGTGGCTGGTTCTGGTCCTGATTGGCTATTTGATCTTGATTTAGTTACCAACTATTTTAACAAATCTTGTGAGAATATTTCAGGATCTATAGATATATTACCCACAGGTGATCCTGACCCAAGATTTGAGCTAAGAAGACCTTCAAGTTACACATCTTCATCTCCAATTGTAACTACTTCTGCAAATGAGGTTTCTATCAGCACCACAATGACAAATTCAGCTGATACATCTGAGATGCCTTCAAATTCTAGCTTAGAGGCTCAACAATCAGATAAAGACAATGCAAAAGAAAATGATGGTGGTGGTGACACTTATCAGGAATTTCTTGATGTTGATAACCACTCCATAGATGACAACATCAATGATATGACATACTCATTGGATCAAGTTTCGCTTGATAGGTGTGCTGATGTGGTGGGAGAAGCATTAATGCCAAATCTAAATTTTTCAAATTTAGATCTCTCTAAGCAACTTGTTGTGATCCCTCAACTAAGGATCCATAAGTCTCACCCCACCACAAACATCATTGGAGATGTTGACATAGGGGTGAGAACAAGAGGACAAACCCATGAAGCAAATGTTTGTCTTCACTCTTGTTTCTTATCCCAGATACAGCCAAATAAAATTGATGAGGCTTTGAAGGACGGAAGTTGGGTTGAAGCCATGCAAGAGGAGCTACTTCAATTCAAAAGGCAGAAAGTTTGGAACCTTTGTCATCTTCCTCATGGGAAGACTAATATAGGAACCAAATGGGTGTTAAGGAATAAGAAAGATGATAGAGGCATTGTCATAAAAAACAAAGCTAGACTAGTTGTTCAAGGGTACACACAAGAAGAAGGAATTGACTACACTGATGTATTTGCTCCTGTAGCAAGACTAGAAGCTGTTAGGATATTATTGGCATTTTATGCATCCAAGAACTTCAAGGTCTATCAACTTGATGTGAAGTGTGCTTTTCTATATGGGGTGATTGATGAAGAGGTGTATGTCAAACAACATCTGGTTTTGCAGATCCTGATCATCCTGATTATGTATGCAAGCTTGACAAAGCTCTTTATGGGTTGCATCAGGCACCAAATAAATGGTATGAGACTCTATCTTAGTATCTCTGCAAGCATGGATACAGAAGGGGTACTATAGATGGAACTCTCTTCATCAAAGGACAAGGAAATGACTTAATGCTAGTTCAAGTGTATGTAGATGACATTATCTTTGGTTCAACTAATCAAAGCTCTACAAAGACTTTGAGAAGCTGATGAAGGATAGATTTGAAATGAGTGTTACGGGGGAACTCAATTTCTTTCTGGGAATTCAAGTGAAGCAAGTTGAAGATGGCATCTTCATTAGTCAGTCAAAGTATGTTCAAGACATACTCAAAAGATTCAACATGAATGATTGTAAGATTGCTAAGACACCCATAGCAAGAAACCACTCCCTTGGGCCTGATCTTGAGGGGGAGTGTGTAGATAAACACCTTTACAGGGCTATGATTGGGTCTCTTATGTATCTCACAGTTAGGAGGCCTGATATTATGTTTTCCACATGTATTTATGCAAGATATCAGGCCAAGCCCAAGATGTCTCACCTCATCATTGTCAAAAGGATTCTAAGATACCTCAAAAGTGCCTCAACACTTGGTCTTTGGTATCCTAATAATTTTGACTTCATCTGTATGCTTATACAGATAGTGATTATGGTGGTTGCAACATGACTGCAAAGTCTACATCTGGGGGATGTCAGTTTATTGGTGGAAGGGTTGTCTCATGGCAATGCAAGAAACAATCTTGTGTCTTTTTATCAACTGTTGAAGCTGAATACATTGTTGTTGCAAGTGTTGTGCTCAAGTGCTGTGGATTCAGAGACAGATGCTTGACTATGGATTAAACTTCAAGAAGACTCCCATTCAGATAGACAACAACAATGCTATCTCTATCACAAAGAATCATGTGCACCACTCAAGGACAAAACACATCAATATCAGGTATCATTTAATTAGAGATAACTTTGAAAATAGATTAATTAAACTAGTCAAAGTTAACACAAATGAATAATATGCTGATCTGTTTATAAAAGTCTTTGATGAACAGAGATTTAAGTTTCTTATATCAGCTATTGCGATGATTAAATTTGAATAAGTTTTTCTTAAAACTAATTCATATTTTTTCTTAAAATCTATGTGTGCTAAGTTGTTTAGTTTATCACCTTCATAAGCTCTTGTTTTCTCTCGATAAAAACCTTTTGAAGTCTTTCCTTAGAATTCTGAAAAAAATTTGATCCTTCGGAAGATATGTTTTTACCTTCGGAAGAAACTTATGCTTTTAAAAAACAAATAACTGCCTAAGTAATCTTCCTTTGGAAGAAATTTCTGAAATATCTTCCGAAGCTTAAAACCTTTCTTAGGCACTTATATGTTTTTAAGGACAAATTCCTTCCAAACCAAATTAACTCCCGGAAGCTTTGTTCTTTTGAACAAAACATCCAAGTCTTAATTCTCTTCCGAAGCAAAATTTTTCAAAACTCTTAGGAAATTCTTCTGAAGTCAATATGGCTTCGGAAGCTTTTTCATTAAAACATCCGAAGATAATTTACCTTCGGAAGCTTTTTGATTTCCAAGAAAACTACTTTTTGAGCAAAAAGCAAACTATTTTTTCAGAGGTGGGACCGACATCCAGATTTCATAGTTTATCCTCTTTCATTAACTTTGTCTTAAATCCTTTTCATATATAAACCCAACGGTTCCCCCTCTTTCTATTATCTTCATCTTTCCTCCAAACCTAAATCCCAAATTTCTCTCTGAAACTGCCTTCGTTCATACTTCCTTTATCCTTAAGCTTTCTCACAATGGCTAATCTTAACCGATGAAATGACCAGATTTCTCCATGCAGTTACACAGGCAACACAACCAAGTTGCTATGTTACACTATGAGAAAGATCCACATTTCTAAGAGGTTTGTCGTTTCTTAGCTCTATCAAACTATTTCATCTCCTTTACCATTGATCCTACTTTATATGAGGATCATCTGCTTGAATTTTGGAAAACCTGCCAAGAGGTCGTTCTGGATGGGGAGAAGGCACTGTCTGCCAAAGTGCAGGGGAGAACAATCTTCATCACTTCGACCATCATCAACAATCATCTTTAGCTGGATGATGAAGAAGGTGAGGTGTTTTTCCCCAAAGAAGTTGTTAACCACTCCTTTGAGCAGATAGGCTATAAGGAGATGTCTCTGTAAAGACCTTCAGGAAAGGAAAGGTCTCCTCCCAGTGGAAATGCCTGCTACATGTGGTTATCCATAGCTTGTCCAACAAGCATGGGGGTGGGACCAAATTCCTAAAGATCTTTCCTTCATAGTGCATAGGATGGTTCAGGGAGTCAAGTTCAGGTACTCTTAATTTGTTTATACAAATCTTCTTGCTAACTTAGACTCCTTAGAATACTACATGTTTCCTAGATATGTTCAATACATTCTTAACTGTAAACTGGGCTCACAATTAAGGGAACCAGGTAATATTCTTAAATTGGGACAGATGAATCCTGACATCTTTAAAATCTTAAGGAAGCCAACTATTGGCTTCTCTGGGGTCGAAACAGCCCTTGTCCTAGAGGACAGCTTTAAAATCTTGAGAAAATTCAAACGAATCCCTACTCAGACTATTCAGTCTGTGCAAGCCCCATATACTCACCCATACAGGAGGAAGTAGATACTGGAGCTCCCACTTCTCCTAAGGGGCAAACTACTCCTATCACTTCTATGATCAGTGTTGAAGTTCCTTATGCTCAGCCTGATGAGCTCACAAGCCCAAATGCCTTAAGCCTTCACTCTGAGTCTCAACACTCAAGTGAACAACCTTTAGGGGACAGTTACCATCCCCAGCCTCTGGACTTAAACCAACCCATTCCTAACCTTGACTTCTATTCTAATGAAGACTTAGGTTTTAGTAAGTACTGTCACACCCCTACCTTGACGGCGGAAACGTCAAGATGTGAGGGTTAAGATTGTTCACAACCACATAACGCTATATTTAAATGTAAATATTAAAATCGTAAGTTCCAAAATGCATTACAAACATAAGTCTCAAACATGAAATAAGTTCCAAACAAAACAAAATATTACATAAACATTTTATTTAATTAACTAGGTCCAAGTCCTAGTTTTATTGCAAGTTTCAAAAGACCACTTAAACTTGGGGGTTACCTGAAACATGATAAAAATAAAAGGTCAACTATAACTAGTTGGTGAGTTTCCAAGGTTTTCATACATAATATGATAAAGTTACAAGTAGCAATTCATGTCATAGGTCATAAGTTAGTAAGGTTATAGAACACATATCATTACAACCAACCTCGACTTGATTACAAGTATATAAGATTGGCTAAGTGTATTTGGTTCCCATGATGAACAAGCATACGTCATCAGAAACCGGCAATACCTCGGCTTTAGCACCAAATAGGCTTGTTAGGCCCAAAGATCTAAGACGTCGCCAGGCTAGCAATAGTTAATGATTGCAAACAGAAATATGTACTCATATAAACACTTACAACACACAAATAACCATGACAAAAATATGAATTGCAAGTGCTTTACAAGTCTAAACGTTTACAAGTGCGTTATGAATAAGTAATCATGTTTCACCCCAAATTAGTGTGAAAAGATAAAAAAGGGCAAGGAAACTCACTTGATCAAATAAGTATAAGGACGACGATTAATAAGAATAATAATAGATGTTGTTCCAACGTGAATCGTCACAAGGTACCTAATTATGCATATGTATTCACAAGGTTAAAGTTTAATATTGAGTGCAACGAATTATTATGTGCTAGGGTTCAATTTGATGTTTGGGGTTTTATTTATCAAACGAAAACTAATTATATTTTCGTAGAAATGATTTATTTATATTTTGTATAAAATATGAAATAACTATAACATTTATAAAAATTTTGTATTATTCATAAGTTTTAATTAAAGTTTTGTAACCAAATAAAATAAAAACAATTTAATCGATAACCTAAACAAACAATGGTTGAAATAATAATTTGTATAAACTAGTATTTAAATTCTAAATATATACTAACTATAACATTAATTTTAGAATTTTAAATAAAATATAAGGATACTTTTATACACAAATTGCAGAAAAATATTTAAATGGTTTAAAATACATGAAGTTTATAAAATGATTTTTTTATATAATTTTTATAATTTTTTATATATTTTTTAGAAGTTGCAAAACACTCTAAAAAAATGTTGGAGGTCGCCAGGTTCGAACCCGAGACCTCTAAGTTGGAATGTGGACATGGAACCATTAAACCAAGGCTCTCAGCCGCATTAGGATTTACGCTTTAATTGTTAAATACCAACTTAAACAAACCCCCAAATTTCACATGAACCCTAGAAACGTGTTCGATCAAATTGAACCCAATATGAACATTGTAATCGATCGAGGGGTTAGGGCTTTTGATCTCCATATGAAATCGAGTATAAAGGTAGTTTTAATTACCCGAATTGTTATTGAATTGAAGTTTGAACACCCGAAGAATGTTGCGGACGTGGAAGCCTAGATGGATAAGCAAACCTCAAAGATAA
>BJCM01266808.1:0-10260 GCA_018326385.1 Flaveria bidentis | reverse complement strand
ATAAAGTCAACATACGTTAAACAATTCATTAATGAAATATTAAACATTATAAACACAACCAAACATTAGTATTTCATTAAGTACCAAATACTTACATAAGTGTAAGACATTACATTCAGATCAGGATCTAGGTACATATATGTATCAACATTTTTCGACTATGATGGATTCTTCAAGTCCTTCAACATACCTCTCTCCACTTCTGACGATGAATTAGCAACCAAAATGATGTTTGATGTCTTAAACACACCATCACAAGACGTCACATCATCTGGTTCACAAGGTGAATCGTCTAACCAGTTAGGGGGAGCACTCGAGGGAAGTGACTCCTCCTCTAAAGACAAAGCTATGGAAAATGACCAGAACAATCAGGAGGAACAGGTTCCCATTCCTACAAGTCCACAAGCATCTGACAATGATGCCTCTACATCTTCGAAACCTCAAACTCCTACTACCTCAGATAGAGAACCCAACGTTCATAATCTTGATTCTGAGGTAGTTGTTCCCACCACTCCCAGATCACGCCTAAATGTCTATCCCCCCTGGATAATGTCATTGGGGATGTCAGATCAGGAGTGCAGACAAGAAATCAGCTATATTCAGCTGATTATGCCTTAGTAATGGAAAAAGGATACCTTCATGATGGTGCATATCATTGTTTTGTGTCTCAGTTTGAGCCAAATTACATCAGTGAATCCCTGAATGATGAGGCATGGGTGAGTGCCAATCAAGAAGAACTTTTTCAGTTCAAGAAGTTAGGTGTATGGACTCTAGTGGATAGAGCTAAAGGTGCTAAGGTCATTGGCACCAAATGGGTCTTGAAGTGTAAGAAAGATGACCAAGGTGTCATCATCAGTTACAAGGCTCGACTTGTAGTTCAAGGATTTAGACAAGTCAAGGGAATAGATTACAATGAAGTGTTTGCACCCGTGGCAAGAATGGAAGCAATCCGTATCTTCCTTGCCAATGCATTGTATAGGAAGATTAAAGTTTATCAACTGGATTTGAAGAGTGCATTTCTTCATGGTGAAATACGGGAAACAGTGTATGTCAGACAACCCGAGGGATTTGAGGATCCATATCATCGGGACAGAGTCTACAAACTCGACAAGGCTTTATACGGGCTTCATCAAGCTCCCAGAGCCTGGTATGAGAAATTCTCGACTCACCTTGTGAAACACGGCTTTCGCAGAGGTGTTATTGATTGCACACTATTTATCAAAGAAAAGGATGGTGATTTACTTCTGGTTCAGATTTATGTTGATGACATAATCTTCGGTTCCAAGAATGAGGATTTTTGTAAAGAGTTTGAAGCAGTAATGAAGGCTGAGTTTGATTTGAGTGCCATAGGAAAGATGAAGTTCTTTCTCGGGTTACAGATGGATCAGACACCAAAGGGAATATTTCTACATCGGACCAAGTATGTAGGAGATATTCTCAGTCGGTTTGATATGGAGAATGCTTCCGCAGTTGGGACTCCACTTGCTACAAACCATGATGTAGCACCCGACAAGAATGGTGATATGGTCGATGCCACCATGTACCGAGGAATGATAGGATCTCTCATGTACCTTACTGCCACAAGACCTGATATCATGTATGCGACATGTCTATGTTCAAGATATCAGGCGAAGTCAAAGGTTAACCATCTAATAGGGGTCAAAAGGATATTTCGTTATCTGAATGGTACAGCAACACTTGGGTTGTGGTATCCTCATGACGATGACTTTGAGCTTATGGCGTATAGTGACTCGGATTACGGTGGCTGCAAGATGAACTACAAGTCTACATCAGCAGGATGTCAATTCTTTGGGAGGAGATTAGTGATCTGGCAGTGTAAGAAGCAGTCCTTGGTTGCTTTGTCAACCAGCGAAGCCGAATACGTTGCTGCAGCAAGTTGCTGCTCACAAATCATATGGATACAACAGCAAATGCGGGACTACGGTTTGCATTTCTCTTCTACTCCGATTTTTGTTGATAACTCTGCTGCAATGGCAGTAACAAACAATCTTGTCCAACATCCTAAGACAAAACACATCGGTATAAATATCACTTTATACGTGACTGTTTTGAAAAGAACCTAATCGATTTGGTTAAAATAAATACTGATTATCAACGCGTTGATCTCTATACAAAGGCTTTTGATAAACCACGTTTTCTATATTTGTTAGAGGTCAAAGGGGTTAAAAAGAAAAGTGATGTAATTCCAGAAGATGACCATGTTTAGTCCGATGTATATAGTCCATTTTTCTTTTAATTTTTATTTTCTTTATTTATTTTAATTTATGTTTTAATTAAACTGATGTTATTTCTTCGCCTATTAAAATCCTAAAAATGCAAATCATTTATGATTTTAGAATTTTAGGGGGAGAATAGGTTTAGTTAACAACATTAAAAAATAATAAAAAAATGAGGGAGGGGGAGAGGCTAGCTTATAGAAATCAGATCATATGTGTGATACCAATTCAATAACTTTGGAAAATGATAGTACACAGAACAAACCATTTGGGATTTTTAAAAGATTAAATTGAATTAAATACGAAGTTCAAAGTATAAGTCTATGTAGTCTGAGCAATATAAAACGAAAAATGATAGTAAAACTGGTTACTAGTAAGGTAACACAAAGAAAGTAGACCTAGAGGTTGCTAGACCACAGATGATATGTCAGTAGATTCAACACAACAGATAATTAGACCTCATTGGTGAACTCAATTCAAACTAAACTGTTCAGTGACTGTGGGTTCCCATCTTATCACTGGTTAACACAATCAGTTATTTCCAATAAGGGGTGACGAGCAAATACACGCCATAAATGTGTGCGGATGACCATAAAAAGAGCAAAGCATGAAAGAAAATGAAAAATACACGCAATCAAGCTAATAACTTGTGTTGTTGGAGCTTTATGTGCAAAAGAAAAAATACAGATGCTCTAATAAGAAGATAGGTTGTGTGTCTCTCTACGGTGCGATGGCACTGACCTGAGGATAAGCATAACCTAGATATTCTAGAATTCATTGTTGTTTACCACCTCTCTACTGTGCGATGGCACTAACCTGAGGCTTGGCTTCTCTTTGAAAGATCTAAGTATAGTTTATTCTTGTCAAAATACATGTAGTCTGCTCAAAAATCTCCTGAGGAATGTTGATTACCACATAAGTATGGGCTCCACAAATGTTTGTTGAAATAATTAAACCTTAAACTATCACCAATCTATGTCAAAAGTCTGTGTATGGATTTAAGAGGACTAGTATATTGACAATCATCGTGGCTACAAATTCTAGAAAGTCCAAATCAATGTGGGGATCTAATAGTACCAGTATGATTTCCTAAACTTGCTAACGACTCTAGATTAAAAAAAAAAGAATAGAGCATCAAAAGGTTTTGATAGCAAGTCCTGAATGATTTGACGTACCTGTATGATTCCAAACTGAATCGGTCCACTTATGATCAAAATGAATTGAAGCTGCCCTTCAAGAAATGAATCTTTTAGATTTCCATCTTAGAATTTCCACCTCACACAAAACAAGAAAAACTAGTTTTAGTTTTGTATTTCAGTTTTAATTTTTTTATTTTTTTTTAAATTTCATCAATTTAGTTTGTTCAACATTGGACTATGTCATAGAATTCAATCGGAGACTTAATCACTTAAAAAGGGTCACATCTGAGGTGACCACACATGTTTTCAAATTTAAACGAGTCACATCTGAGGTGACAAATTGTTTTAAAAGGATAACGTCCGAGGTGATCAAAAGTTTTCAAGTTAAAATGATCATGTCTGAGATGATCGATTGCTAAACATGTTAAATCAATAAGTTAAGGGGGTAAAATGTCAAATGGTCATAAAGTCAAAATCATGAGTATGATACATTCGCACGACTGGACCATGAGTATGGACCAACCGTACGAATGGACCATACTTATGCCCTAGATAGCCTAATGGAGCATGAGTATGAACCATTCACCCGAATGGCTAACAAGATTGAGTCAGTCGCCCGAATGGAGCGTGCGAATGAGTCAGTCGCCCGACTGAAACCCAGTCGGCCGACTGAATGTGATCGACTGAATCAATCGCACGACTGAGGTCCAATCGCCCGAATGAATAGAGCCAATGGGTCCAGTCACTCGATTGAAATCAAATTCAGTATAAATATGGCCATAGTCGATCGCATAAACTCATCACCCCCAATCACCCTAAAATCGCATTCTGTACCGTTACTCTGCCGATATTTACTCTGACCGATTTTGACACCTATTTCGATATTCTGACGATATTTAGTTGTTATACATGTACAATGTGGTGCTATCTCACCGAAATTTGTTTGAATGGAGCCCTACTTTATGAATTTCGGCCCTTACAAGAAACGAAACTGTTATTGGAAGAATAACCTAGTTAAGCTAATTAAAATGTTGAAATCATGGTTATTAGGTTACTAGTAAAGTGATTGTGAGTCTAATGAACCAAACCACGACGTCTAATTCTAAGTTTTGGTCCAAATTCGAATTTTAGTTGATCGTTCACATGAGTTCTATTTTTGGGATGGATATAGAGCAGGCCTTCTGGGAGGGGGCATCGGTTGATGGTTCACATGAGCCCTACAGCATCTGGAGTTCTATTTTTGGGATGGATATAGAGGTTACAGTTGCTGATATTCGTCGAGTATTTGGTTTGGGTGACGACGCAGACCACCCTACCAGACTACACCCTCTGATAGTGAGAGGGTGCTTCCTCAGGATGAAGTACGCTGGGAATATAAATGCAGGTGTGCTGAACAAGACCAACCAGCGTCCCCAGTACAAGTACTTAGCACATGTGATACTTAAGTTCTTGGCGTCGAGGAGGGGTGGGTTTGATAACCTCTTAGACCAGATCCAGAATGCCTATGTGGCACTGGTACTCAACCACCCCTTCAGTTTCTCGAGTATGATATTCTCCTACCTTATATAGAACCTTGAGGCCAAGGTCAAGGAGGCTTTTGCATGTATCCAAGGTTCTTGCAAATGATTATTGATGAGCAGTTGTCTACCATGCCCAAGGAGAGCCACGATGCTATGTCGTTGGAGATTATGGATGACACGACCTTAGGACGCATGAAGGTCTATAGGGGGAAGCAAGTCAAGCCCCCTGTGAAGAGACTCTTCGGGCATCTGGCCAAGGCTGATTACATGGCTCCAGGTAGGTGAAAGTGGCACCATGAGGAGAGTGACTCAGATGTTGAGCAAATTGCTCTTCCATCTGACGACTCCGACGATGACGGTGACACTAGCGCAGACTCTGGGCCCGCTTCTACTAGGGGCCCCACTACCCATGTTACATCTCCACCTCCTCCAGATAAGGAGGCAGAGAGTGATGAAGAGCCTTTCATGAGGATTGTGGGCAGCAGGGTTGTTGCCACAGAGAGAGGTCTGAGGGCGGTTGGTGGACGCCCAGGGGAGTCCGGGGATGTTGCTACTGATTCAGATCCCACATATGCCCCGGACCCACCCAACAGCCAAGGGTGAGCCTCTGTGCCTAGAGGCTCAAGGAAGAAGAGGATGGCACACCCCTATGGCAAGAAGGGGAAGAGATTGAAGTTTACCCTGACCTCATCCACTACCACAGCCACTACCTCAGCCACACCTTCCACCACTACCACCACCACTGCTACTACACCACCTGCCACCACCTCTACCACCTCAAACACCACTACCACACCCACTCCACCACGTACCCTCATCCAATCCACCACCATTACTGCTCATCCACCACCACCTACATCTATACCACCCCCAATCATCACCACTACCACCACCACCACCTCTAGCCACCAAGCAGGACCATCATCTTACCCCTCATTTCCATCTGGATCATCTCTACCTCCCAGTGGGGTAGAGGAACATTTCTCAGCACTGAACCGTATGGTGCTGAAGCTATTAGCAGCCGATGACGAGAAGACTACTCAGATGTGTTAGTTAGTTGAGCTTACTACTGCACAATCTCAGCAGATATCTCAACAGGCGTAAGTGATTGAGCAGCAGGCACAGTAGATGGTTGCTCAGAGCCTAGAGATGTCCCAACTCCAGGAGCATAACATCCACTCAGCAAAGAGAATAGATGAGTTGGAGGCTACTAACAAGACCATCATGCTCAAGCTCAAGGTCTCGAAGGATGAGCCACTAAAGATCAGAGAAGGAGATGGAGATGATGGTGATGATGATGACAGTGATGACGATGATGGTGTTGATCAAGGTGACGATACAAATGCAGGTGATGATGTTGATGTAGGTGATGATGATGATGAAGGAGAAGGAGATACATCTGCTACGGGTGCATATCCGTAAGTGAAAGGAGGACCAAAAAAGCTCAAGACAAAAGTGCCTCTACATCAGCCCCGTCAGCAGAGGAACACATTATATAAGACAAGAGTAATGCATATTTGTTTATGTTATTTAAAAAATCATGTGTAATTGAATATTGTATCAAACTAATGTACATAATATTTATATTTTGTTAATGTGTTTCTCTTTTGATTATTGACTAACGGTTGATGTGTTACATGTTATAAATCAAGCAGATCCAAATTTTCAAAGAGATGAATACGATGTTGCTCCCCTTCAGCAGGTCAAGACTCAACTCACAATGATTCTTGATCTGCAAGGGATAGTCATGAGATATGTGAGTTACACTCCTGAAAGAGGAAAAATAATTCATGATCTCACTGATGAGAAATTGGCCGAAATGTACAGACTCAATCCTGATGAGATCTTGAAGGATGCTCCTACGGTAAACGTGGAAAGTGATGATGAGCTAAATGATATAGATGAGATAGAAATTGAGGATGTCACGGCCCAACATTATCCAGAGTATACTGACAACGAAGGAAATGTTGTTCCCAATCTGGGAGACACACTTGTCAGTGATACCTTCGAAACTCTGGATAAAATGGGACAGGGGTCAGAGAAGGACAAAGAAAAGGCCCAAGCCTCAAACGCCGATGTCAACATCAGAAAGGCTGAATGTGCAGCATGTTTTGCAGAACTTAGAGCCCAACGCAGTGCTCCAAAGTCTACTATCTACACCAAACTCTATAAAGTGAAGAAGCATCACAAGGTGTCAGGCAAAATTAGAGCGTGGGCCTATTTTGAAGATCTTAAAGTATACGCTGTTAAAAGAGAGAAAGGGATCGAGTACTTCAGATTCCCACATTCTCTGAAGACTCTTCAGGGTTTTGAGCTTAACCAGTTAGCAAAGTTGAAGTTGCTATACGTTGACCTTTGTAAGATGTCAGGCTGGTTTGAAGTTGCTTTAAAGAGAGAGTACCACACCCGGTGGGTCTACTTCAAGCCTCAACAACAAACGAGGTATATCAGGAGATCTAAAGTTGATGTCATAACCGGGAAGCCTACAATAGTGCTGAAGTGGATTCCTCCACGAACGATGTCAAGAATCCCTCTACGAGAAATGCCACAGGACTTCACTCCACACTTCAAGTGGTGGTACTACGATTGGAGAACAGGTGAGGCGGTCATAGTGCTGAACAGAAACTGAAACATGGAAACTATCAGGGTATTTCACCCCATGTGGCTCACTAACTTGTCTGCTGATGATGACTACACCTTATACAAGTGGCCACTGTTCTATGACGCGCAAGATATTGTATAAGCCCTCCAATTCCAAAACGTGATCAAACTCTGCATTGCATTTGAAATACATGCAGGAGTTACAAGAGAGGAGAAGTACAAGAGATATGAGGAGCTTATGAAGAATGTAAGACAATAGATGAATCTAGGTCCAAGGGGGAGTTTGTAGATACATGTGTACCTAGTTTCCGAGCTTAATGTAATATGTCTTTATTTTCTTACACATATGTAATAGATTGGGAACTTAATGAAATACAATGTGTGGTTGTGCTTATAATGTTTATTATTTCATTAATTAGTAGTTTAATGCTTATTGAATTGACTATATAGGTTTTTGGTTGTTTGAATTAATCTTAGTAACATAATGATTAATAACTATATTCAAACTTAGTAATATGAAATTCTCATGTGAATGGCCCATGCTAATGGACCATACGCATGAACAACTTCATGCGAATGACTCAGTCGCATGACTGAACCAGGATACTAGATCAGTCGCATGATTGTAACATGAGATTGACTCAGTCGCACGACTGAACACTTAGTCGTACAAATAGATCAACCGCATGGCTCAATCGCACGATTAAACCATGCTAATGGTTCAGTCACCCGAATGAGAAACCCTAACCTATAAATACTACTTAATTCGTGGAAAAACAGAAGAATTGAGAACACTTCGACTACATACGTACCCTAGCCGTCCAGAGACCTCTAAGAACCTGTTCCAAGTTCATAGATCGCACCAGATCGATTCCAAATCATTCTTAATGTTTAGATTCAATCCATAATTGTTTCTACGTGCGTTCTCACTGAATGGATCACCAATCAAATAGGATTCCGCACTATTTGATTTGGTATACACGTTTATCAGTTAGTATTTCATTCAATACACGATCCTAACATCCAACCGCCTCTATCCCATGTTCGGTGGCAACCACCCTGCTGCCCACCGTTCTGGTCAATGGCTCATCATCACTCTCCTCCTCCTCATCAAGCCTGAAATCCTGATGGAAACCAGCTATGTCTGCTTCTCCATGTGTAGGTGGTGGAGGTGTAACATCTGTAGTGGTGGCCCTAGATGGTGTGGGACATGTGTCTCTACCATCGCCACTGTCATCATCCCCTGAGTCATCGGTAGGGAGTACAATCTGCTTTATATCAGAGTCGCTGTCATCATGGCGCCACTTCCTCCGTGACGGCGCCATATAGTCTTCACATGCAAGATGCCCAAACAATCGTCTCATAAGGGGTTTCACCTGCTTCCCCCTATAGACCTTCATCCGGCCCAAGGTGGTATCGTCCATCACCTCGAGCACCACAACGTCCTCCTTCTCCTTTGGTAGCTGAGGGAGCTTTTGATCAATGATCATCTACATGAAGCGAGGATACATACAGAATCCCTCCTTCCCCTTCGCCTCGATGTTCTCCACCAAGTAGGTGAAGATCATCCGGGAGAAGCTGAACGGGTGGTTCAGCACCAACACCACATAGGCGTTCTGAATCTGGTCCAATAGCTCAACCAAGCCTCCTTTCTTGGAGGCTATGCACTTAAGCAGCACATGTGCCAAGTACTTGAATTAGGGGCACAGGTTGCTTTTGTTGAGCACACTTGCGGTGATGTCCCCCGAGTACTTGGCTCATAGAAAGCAGCCACGCACTGTCAGTGGGTGCAAGCGGGTCGGGAAGTCAGTATCATCTCAAAACTCTAATACTATCCTGAAATTTCTCCTCTGTGATCTCAATGGCATGACCGAAGATAGAGCTCCTAATACAGTGGGGCTCTTCGGTCCTATTGACAACCGCGCCTTCCTAGAAGGCCTGTTGAAGGGATCGGTATGGTGTGCACGGTGTCGAAATGGCACCGAAGATCCTCGATCTCCATAGAAAAGTAATAATGCCAGAGAAATCTGCAGCATTCCTTGAGGTGAGATCTAGATAAGCACAAATGTTGTGCTTAGTGCTCATGGACCAACGACTCTTCATCTGTCACACAATACAATTAAATGTTAGTGTGTGTCAATGTGTAACAAATTGGTTCATTTAACTTGAAATCTTTTGTTCTGTTGTGCGAATGAACTGTGCGACTGAGATTTAGTCATGCGATTGAGCTCTTTCGTACGATTGAGCATGCGACTGAGATCAGTTGTATGCGATTGAGCTCTTTCGTACAATTAAACGTCGTGGTTTGGCTCATTAGACTCGCAATTACCCAACTTAGCACCTAATAACCTTTATTTTAACATTTTACTTAGTTTTATCAGTTTATTGGTTCAGTTAGTCTCAGTTAAGTTTTAGGGCTTAATTTTGATCTTTTGAGAACTAATCGATTGAGCATTTGACTGGAAATCGTTATGCATTACCTGTGGAGTCACTGGAAATCGTTAGAAAGTAAAAATCACAGTCTAAGAACAATCAAACGAAATTTGGGCAGAGTTTTGGTAAGTCGTGCGAAGAAATGAGCGATTGGCGGTGAATAGGGTATGCGACCGACTCCCCCTCTATTTATACTAGGGTTTCCTTCAGTCGTGTGACTGGACCTAATCGCACAGCTAGTTCGTGCAATTGAGACTCAGTCGTGCGACTGACTCAATCGGTCACCATCAGTCATGCGACTGGGTTTCAGTCGTGCGACAACCCCATTCG
>BJCM01266806.1:0-18816 GCA_018326385.1 Flaveria bidentis | reverse complement strand
AGACTTAAGACCTTAATGTATAGTTACCAAAAGCATGGACCTTTTCACCAACTCATGTAAGTTGGTGACTTTACAGAGTTGCAGCGGAAAGGGGTCCAACTTTATGGAAAAGTACATCAGATAAAGCATGTTACTAAAAGTCTTTGGAAGAAATCTATCTTCAAGAGTTGAGGCTTCGGAAGACTTTGTCTCTGAAGCTTTGGAAGACTTTGTCTCTGAAGCTTTGGAAGACTTCAGCTTTGGCTTCGGAAGATATTGGCCTTGGCTTCGGAAGATTTCACACTTAGAGTATTTCTGTTGCAGGTGTGAAACTTCCGAATCATTCTTCTTCAGTACTTGTGCAGCATGCATGCAGAAATATTTTGGTTGCTTCAGCCTCTTATACTTATTCTCTACACAACATATCTTCTTGTTCGAGCAATTATTTTCTTTTTGCACATATCGCACCAAAAACATAAGTTATTAGCTTGATTGCGTTTTGCATTTTTCATGTGCTTTGCTCATAATTTATGGTCGTCCACACACATATGTGATGTTTATTTTGCTCTTCGCCCCTTATTGGAACAGCGTTGATTGTGTTAACCACAGATAAGATGGGAACCCACAGCAGGTTGAACAACTAGCAGCCTCTAGGTCTACTTTCTCTATGTTACCTTGGTAGCCTACTAGTTTTACTATCATTTTTCCTTTTATTTTGCTTAGACTTTTCAGACTTAAATTTTGAATTTTTCATCTTAATCAGTTAAACTTTTTGAAGTCCCAAATAATATGTTCCCTATGTATTATCATTTTCCAAATACGTTGAATTAGTATCATAGATTTGATTTCTTTCCTTTTAGCTAAGCTTTCCTCCTCCCTCGTTTTTTAAGTAATTAAATAAAACGACTCATTTAATATTAATCTAACATATTCTCCCCCTAAAATTCTAAAATCGAAAATATTTTTTGAGTTTTTGGATTTTATAGAAACAGGAAATTAAAATAAGAAAAATAAAGGAAAATAAAAATAAAAAGTTATCAAACTAAGCATTTTCATCCTCTGTGATCACATCACTTTTCTTTTTCATGCCATTAACCTCTAACAGATATAAAAATCTTAGTTTATCAAATGCTTTTGTGTAGAGGTCGGTACGTTGAAAATCTGTATTTATTTTAACGACATCAATTAAATGCTTTTCAAAACAATCACGTATAAGTGATACTTAATTCCGATGTGTTTAGTTTTAGGATGTTGGATTGGATTTTTTGTTACGGCTATAGCAGCAGAATTGTCAACATAAATATGAGTGCTAGAGAATTGCAAACCGTAGTCCCGCATTTGCTGTTGAATCCAAATGATCTACGAACAGCAACTTGCAGCAGCAACATATTCAGCTTCACAAGTTGACAGAGCAACCGATGTCTGTTTCTTACACTGCCAGGTGACTAAACTTCTCCCATAAAATTGACATCTTGACTTGTAGTTCATTTTGCAGTCACCGTAATCCGAGTCACTATATGCTGTAAGATCAAAATCATTGTCATGAGGATACCACAACCCGAGTGCTGGAGTACCCTTCAGATAACGGAAAATCCGTTTTAACTCCTATGAGATGGTTGACTTTCGGTTTCGCCTGATATCTGGAGCAAAGACACGTAGCGTACATGATATCAGGTCGTGAGGTTGTGAGGTACATGAGGGATCCGATCATCCTCGGTACATTGTGGCATCCACCAGATCACCATTTTCGTCGGGTGCCATGTCGTGGTTTTTAGCAAGTGGAGTCCCAGCTGCCGAAGCATTCTCCATATCGAACCGACTGAGGATATCGCCTACATACTTGGTCTGATGTAGAAATATTCCCTTTGGTGTCTGATCCACCTGTAACCCAAGAAAGAACTTTATCTCTCCCATGGCACTCATCTCAAATTCAGCTTTCATTACTGCTTTTCTTTGATGAATAGGGTGCAGTCAATCACTCCTCTGCGAAAGTCGTGTTTCACAAGATGAGTCGAGAGCTTCTCATACCATGCTCTTGGGGCTTGGTTGAGCCCGTAGAGAGCCTTATCCAGCTTGTAAACTCTGTCCCGATGATACGGATCCTCAAATCCTTCGAGTTGACTAACATACACTGTCTCCCGGTTTCACCATGAAGGAATGCACTCTTCACATCAAGTTGATAAACTTTAATCTTCATATAAGATGCATAGGCTAGGAAGATACGGATTGATTCCATTCTCGCCACAGGTGCAAACACTTCATTGTAATCAATGCCTTCGACTTGTCGAAATCCTTGAACTACAAGTCGAGCCTTTTTTCTGATTATGACCCCTTGGTCATCTTTCTTGCATTTCAAGACCCATTTAGTGCCAATGACCTTAGCACCTTTTGGTCTATCCACCAGTATCCATACCCTCCTAACTTCTTGAATTGAAGAAGTTCTTCTTGTATGGCACTCACCCATGCCTCATCATTTAAGGCTTCACTTACATATTTTGGCTCAATTGAGACACCAAACATCGATAAGCACTGCCGTGAAGATAGCCTTTTTCCATGACTAAGGTATAATCAGCTGAGTATAGCTGATTTCTTGTCTGTACTCCCGATTGTACATCCCCTGTGACGTTGTCCAGAGTATGATATACATTAAATCGAGATCCGAGAGTGGTGGGAATGACTACTTCCTGATCCAGATTTTGAAAACCTGGTTCAGTATCTGTAGTCGTTGGAGTGCGAGGTTCTAAAGTGTCAGAGGCATCAACATCTGATGCTTGTGTAATTTCAGTAGCAGGAACATGTTCCTCATGTTCCACCTGAACATTCTCCACTTCTTCATCGTCAGAGGAAGAGTCACTTACCTCCAGTGCTCCCCCTGAATGACTATAAGACTCACCTTGTGAACCTGATGTTGTCGAGTCTAGTGACGGTGTGTTTAAGACATCGTACATCATCTTGTTCGATAACTCATCATCAGGAGGGGAGAGAAGGATGTTGAAGGATTTAAAGAATCTATCATAATAGAAGAAGAATGCGGGTCCTTTTCCAGTAGGGGGTGGTGTATCTCTGAACGTCGACATTGCACCACACTTCTACTTGGCCCGTTGAGTTGTTGTAAACTCTCTTATTCGGTATGTTGTATCCTAGAAAAATTCCATCTTTAGCCTTTTCACTGAACTTCCCTGACTGATTTTTCTTCAGTAGCGTACATGGTGCGCCAAACGGTTCGAGGTACTCTAGATTAGGTTTACGTCACTGGAGCAGCTTGTAACATGTTTTACCATGACGTTTGACCACCAGGACTCGATTTAGGGTGTAACATGCATTGGCAACTGCCTCATTGAAAAATTGGATGGTAGTTTCGAGTCAGCTAGCATAGTTCGTGATGTCTCTATCAAGCTCATGTTCTTCCGTTCAGTAACTCTGTTCATTTGTGGAGTGTAGGCAGATGTGAACTGACGTACAATTCCTTTCTCTTTGCAAAATGCCTCCATCCACTGGTTCTTGAATTCTGTGCGGTTGTCTGAGCGAATCTGACGTACTTTCAGCTTGTTGAGAGATTCCAATGTGGTCACCAGTTGTTTGAATGATTCAAATGATTCTGATTTGGATTTAAGAAACATTAGCCAAGAGAATCTGGAGTAGTCATCAGTGACTACATAATAGTACAGATCACCAGCGATGCTCTTGGTGCTCACAGGACCAAACAGATCCATATGTAGAAGTTCGAGAGGCAATTCAATAGAATTTACTTTCTTTGCCTTGTCAGACTTCTTGGTTTGTTTGCCTTTCTTACACACTGCACAAAAATCCAGAAGTTGAAAATTCTTAACATTAACTCCATTTACTAAATCATTCTGAATCAGATGATTCATCTTCTGTGGTTTTATGTGTCCCATTCTCCTATGCCATGAGATCGAGTCCCTCTCAATTGCCTTTGACAAGAAGCATTGTACTTGATGATCGGTTGTGGAGAACTTTGATAGATCCAAGACATATAAGTCATTATATCTTGAAGCTGATATTAGGATTTGGTCCTCTAGGATAATGTAATCCTTCTTCAACACATAGCACTTCTTGTTGTCAAAAACAACCTTGAATCCTTTGTCATAGATCTGGGAGACAGAAAACAAGTTATTTTGTAATTGTTGAACGTAGTTGACTTTGTCAAACTTGACTTTCTGATTTCCCACTTTGCCTTGAGCGGTGATGTATCCTCCTTTATTTCCAGCAAATGAGACATGTCCCCCTTTAATTTTTTTGACATTTGAATGGAGAGACAAGTTCCCGGTCATATGCCTAGACACCCCACTATCAACAATCTAGGTGTTTGTGATAGCACTGTAAAAGACACCATGCACATTCAAAAGAAATTATTAGTTTAGGTTTGGGACCCAAGCCTTAACTGGCTTGGGTGACCCAGAGGAATCACACATCATGAACTCAACCCACTGTCCATTTGAGGGTGAGGGCATATCGTTCTTCTTTGTGTTCTCAGTATCAGACACTAGACTTGACTATTCTTTCCATAAGCCAGTTTTGTGTAAGGCTTGTTTGTGATAAACAGACGACTGGCTTACGGTTTGAACTTTAGGTTCATTACTTCTTTTTGGTGGAGTAATAGAACTCCTTTTAAAAGAAATTTGTTTAGTATCATGAAGTTCAATTTTCTTTCTTGGTGTTTGATAATAAGGACAATTAGAAGCGATGTGTCCTTTCTTTCCATAATTGTAGCATGATCTACCTTTTACATGTTGGAAAACGTTTCTCTCTGGGGAAGTGTGTAATACCGGTGTGACTTTAGTCTAGTTGGGTTTGGACACTTCTTGTTTAGATGTTTTAATTTCTTTAACAAAATTCATCGTTTGAACGTTTTTAACATCTTTAGCCTTTTGTTTATTTGGACTGTGACGTGGAGCACGTGGTTGGTCAATTGTTTTGGTCGTTTTGGGTTCAGAAATAGACATGTTTGAACCTGACTTTACATTACCCTTTTCAAACTATTCATCCAAATTCACAATAGGCATCTTACCTTTAGATTTCAAAGTAGCCTCCTTCTGTATAGTGACATATTCCACCAGTTTACATGTGGAATTTGGATCACTAACTAGAGGAGTGGACACCACATGATCCTTAATAGGATTGTTATTTACTAGTCTACATTTAGCATTTAAAAATATCTCATGTGGTGGTGGAACCACTTTGTAACCTAACCCCTCCCCGTTATTTCGCTCTTTCACTAAGTGTTGAACTATGTGAGAAGAACGGGTCCAACTATGCAGCTTTTGTTTTAATGAGTTGACTTCGACTTCTATACTTCCTTTTCTTTCTTAGTTTCTTCCAGGGAGTTTAAGTATAAATTTATGTCATTGGCTTGATTAAAAGCAACAACTTCGGTTTCATATAGTTGTTTATTTAAAAGTTCTATTTTCTCTTTATAGTTGTGCTCATTTTGTTTTAAAATCCAATTAGCTTATGTGCACAGTTGTAAGTCATTTACTAAGCTATCATTGTGGTCTAATAACCTAGAAAATTTTAAATCTATGTTTTCTCTAAATTTGTTACATTCATTACAAGCATGATTTTCAAAGAGTTGTTCTTTGGTACTTACCTGTGAAGATTAGGTTGAATCAGCCATCAGCGCAGAGTTTGACTCTTCATATGCTGGAGATTCTGAACATGTTTTGAGATCTTCTTCAATCAGGTGATTGACCACATTCACAGTATCTTCATTATCTGACATCACTAGTTCAACGGCGATTTCACCTTCACTAGCAGTGTCATCATCCAAACCTTCGACATTGGCAATGTCCGATTCACCCGGAGACACAAAACTGAAGGTCCAATCCTGTCCTTCGTCACCTTGAGCAGTCAAGGCCTTTGTCTCTTTGCTTGACGAGGTAGCTCCACTCGTCGGTTTGTCTTGACGGTTAAATGACAAGAATGATTTCTGTTACTTGTCTTCTTGGGCTTTACACATTCACGTTTGAAATGCCCCTTTTCTCCACAGTTAAAATAGGTAACTTTGGGTTTGTTGAAACCAAAGGTAGTATCTTTTGTGGCTATCAAGTTTTTTCCAGTCTTCTTTACAAACTATTCGCTCTCCTGACAGCACTTGCCAAAGCCCACATAATATCCATTCTTTCTAGTTCATTCTCGTCCACCTGCTCGTAATCTTCATCCACCAGATGGCAATTTCCGATCTTTCCTGCAACTAGACCATCATTAGAATGAACAACCAGTGTTAGAAGGCCCATATGCTCCTTTGCAACCTCCACAGTAATATTCCCAAGATTCTCGGTCTTCAACTTCGTAGTATTTGCTTCGGGTGCGATATATTGGGTACTAGATGACCCTGACGTTTCTGATTCTGAAGCGGTTGAGCTAGACATAAACGTTGTTTGAAGAGGTTCTCCTGAACTGGTTGAAGTGTAAGAGGAGTTATAGAGTGAAGGTTTCTGGTCATAGGATCCTTTCTGTGACCTGTACTTCATCCTGAGTTCCTCCTCCCTTAATTTCAGGATGAAGTCGTTTATGTCTAATTTTGCTAGTATATTGTTCTGTCTCAAGTAAGACACAAACGAGTCCCACTTCTCAGGTAAACCATCAGCAAAGCTTGACATTTTGTCTTCCATTAACGTTGTGACCCCATGAGTGTGCAGCTCACTCATTAGATGATAGAACCTGTCTATGACATTATCCAAGCTTTCTTTTCCCATTGAAGAGAAGTTATCAAACTCCTTCTTCAAAGCTTTTGCCTTTAGAGCTTTCAACATTGCATTCCCGTTGTATCGTTTCTCCAAAGATTCCCATAACTTCTTTGCCTGTTTATTCTCAGAAAACTGATGGAATATGTCTTTTGGTATTGATTGAGTCAACAAGGCATACACCTTCTTTTCTGCATTATACTTCGCTTTCTGGCTATCAGTCATCCCACCCAGGGTTAATTTAACACCATCAGCACCAACCAGCATACTATAACATGTCTCAATAGATTCCCAAATGTTGGGATCAACTCCATTAAAATAGATCTCGAATCGTTGCTTCCATTGTGGGTAATCATCTAATGTTATAAGTTTAGCTGGTTTATTATGATTCCCTATCTCATTTTCCAGAAGCACAAGGTTCTGGATCCATGAGTCCCTACCAGCAGTAAACGCAAAGAATTGATCTTCCATCTCTTTAACTTTGAACTTTAGAACTCAACTGATTTACTTGTGCGAATGGACAGATGCGAATGAGTCACTCGTGCGATTGGACTAATGCGGATGAGTCAATCGTGTGATTGGACAAATGCGGATGGCCAATGCGGATGACTCAGTCACGCGAATGAGAGGTGCGAATGAATTCAATCGTGCGATTGGATTCAGTCGTTCGTATGGAGTGAGCGATTGGAGACAAACGAATGAAGATATTCAGTCGTACGAATGGATGAGCGACTGAGTTCAATCGTGCGAATGGGAGGTGCGATTGAGTTCAGTCGTGCGATTGAGCCAATCGTGCGACTAAAGCCTGCTGTTTTTGCAAAATCGAAGGTTTTTAACACTTTGACGCAAAAACATGATTTTTTCAAGAACCCTAATCTCCCGTATGCCGAAAAACGTAAACATTTAGACCTAGAGACATCGAAAACACTATTTTACTCAAAAAAGGTGACTCTTTTGAATGAAAATGTGATTTTTACACCGAAACTTGATGGGTTTGTTGGACCATTATCAAAGTGTTGTTTAACCATTTAAACAAGAAACGCAGCGGAATCAAACCTTAATATTATGTTTTGTAAACTGAAAATTAAGGCTTATTACTTAGCAACAACAAACCCAAGAACATAGGATCAAATATATGTGAATGGACTAGCTATTAAGAAGAAATAACAACCAAAAGCAACACATACAAACTACCTTTGTAGAGCTGCTGAAAACATGAGATAGATGAAGAGAATGAGGTTCTTGAACGAGCAAAAACGAACCAAAAGGAGCTGCAGAAAAGCACTTTTTCAGCTTGTTCTTCTTTAAGAATAGAGAGAAAATGGTCCTTGTGGTTTTTGCATGTATATGAGAGAGTGAGAGGTTGAGTGTGTGACTATCAAGAGTTTCTTGTTCCAAGACAAACTTGAACCAAACCCCATAAAGTGGCTGCCAAAAATGCCTTTCAAAAAAAGGGTTTTCCCCCCAATTTTATCAACCATTTTATTTAACTAATCACTAGTATAAGTTATGTAATTAAGCTTTTAATTATATAACTTATATACACTCTTATTACTTGATGTTATTTAACCAATTTAAATAACATTACAAATAATACCCAAGAACAAAATATCCCTATAAGTTGTTCCATCTCATATGCAACTTATTTAGAAAACTCATTTTCTAAATTGGTGTATATTAAATTGCACGATCATATCATCAATTAAATATTAATTAGTGTTTGCTAAGCATGTTATTCGATATGACCCGACTTGGATCATAACGTACTAACCACATCAATGTTTTATGTGTCTTGGGCATAAAGAATCCAACAAAACTAATTGAATCAAATGCAAAATCAAGAGCCAAAGCTCTGATACCACTTGTTAGGGACCAAGTATGTACGAAGTACTAACTGATAATGCGCGTATACCTAATCAAATAGTGTGGAATCCTATTTGATTGGCGATCCAATCAGTGAGAATGCAGTTTTGATCAATCTAACGATTAATGAATCGTTAAGAACGATTAGAACACAATCAAGTGCGAACTATGAACTTGGAACAGGTTCTCTGGAGTCTCTGGACGGCTAGGGTATGAATGTGAGTCGAAATTCTTGAAGTGTTTCGTTTTTCCATGAATTAGGTGGTATTTATAGGTTAGGGTTTGTCAATCGTACGACTGAACCATTAGCATGGTTCAGTCGTGCGACTGAATCATGCGATTGATTCATACGCACGACTGAAGGTTTAGTCGTGCGACCGAGCCAATCTTATGTCTCAATCGTGCGACTGATCCAGTCTCCTGGATCAAACGTGCGACTGGTCCATTAGCATGAAGTATTCATGTGTATGGTCTATTAGTATGATCCATTCGCATGAAGACTTTATATGATCAAGTTTGAACACGTTACTAAATCATTATTGACTAAGAACTATGTACAATAACCTCAAACCTATATAATTAGTTCAATATGCTTTATTACACAATAAACAATGAAACATTAAACATTATAAGCATCAATCACATATTCTATTTCATTCAAGTCATTCATTACATATATGTAAGACATGACAGACATTTTACATTAAGCTCCTAAACTAGGTACATATGTATCAACATATTTTTTGTTTACGTTAGCGTGTTCTTAGCTTTATTTAGGAATGTTAGTGATTGTTATAAGGTTAATGAATGTTAGAAGTTTAATAATCAAATGATAAAGATTAAATTTAAAAGAGATTTAGTAGAAGAAAAATAAAAGTAAGAACATAAAGTCATGTGAACAATTGGATGTTAGGATGATTAAAGCAATATAGAAATACATAATATAAAATGCAATATAGATTACCTTAGTATTAGAAAATTCTTGAATTTTTTTGTAAAAGAAAATTTTCTTGAAATTGATCAAGACCAATGGATGAAAGAAAGATATATGAGTGAGATTTTTAGCGAATGAGCAAATGAAAAGTGAGGAATAAAGCTTGCTTTTATAGTTGAGGTTAGGAGGAGGTTATGAATGTTATTAATGGTGAGTTACAAGTCTTGCAAAAGGGGGTTATGATTCGAATTTGGATTAAATATAAGATTAAATAAAATAAATAGATAAAAGAATAATTACAATTTAAACTTTTAATTTATTAAAACCTTAGTTTTAATTTAATTAACTTCTTTTCTTATTAAATCTTTATAGACTTTATAAATCTCACAAGAACTTGTAATTTGATTATTTTTTTAGTTGATTATTTTAAAATCTTATAGATATTAATAATCTTTTAACATTTAAAATTTTTGATTTATAAATGATAAAATTTAAGTTAAATTGATTAAGTGACACATTTATTGTTTTTGGAACATAAAAATAAATAAAATGACTAAGTAATGAATTTGATTTACAATATTGACTCAAACGGGTTTGGGTTTGGGTTTATACTTTGAAAATGGGCGGATGTTACAGCTTTCTTTTGGTGTCTCCAGGAAGGTGATGAAAGGACCCTTTTGTGATATGTCAAGGTAGCATATAAGATGATGTTGAGTTTCTATGTTATCCCTTTCAGTCACATGTAGGGTTGAACTCATTTGATTGTTGGAGTTACCAGATGAACCTTGCATGTTCATCTACATCTGGTTTCGACTAAGAATACCATACAACTCTGTTAGGGTGAGAGTCTTAAGGTTCTCAACCCTCTTGATAACCACACGATAATGTGTCCATTGCCTAGGAAGAGAGGACATAAACTTCCTTACAATGTCCCTATTCTCAAGAGTCACTCCAACATCCACTAGAGTGTCCATAATCTCAACATACCAAAAGTATTGTTGAGTCATGGTTTCAACTATTTTAAAGGTGAAGTTATCAAACTACTGCTTTTGGCGATCCTTCTTGCTCTCCTTGGCTTCATATGACCCCTTATACATCAGCCTCAGTGCATCCCATAACTGTTTAGCTATTTTGCACTTCTTAAAGCCTTTGTATATGGAGTTTGGAAGAGCAGTTTGAAAGGCTATCATGGCCTTCTTATCAATCTTTACTTTCTTCCTGTCTTCATCAGAATAGTTAGCCACAACCTTTGGAATCATACCACCTCCAGCAACAATTGAAGAGGTGCTTGGTATGTAAGGTCATGATACAACAGACTCCCATATCCTAGAGTCTTGTGACTTGATGAAACATTCCATTCTTTGGCAGAAAGTGTCAAAGTCTTCAAGAGTGATCAGTGGGGACTTTGTCATGGTTCCAGTTTCCATATCATCTTTAGTGATAGCTGCCATTTGAGATGTTAAGTATTCTTTTATGTGAGGGATTTTAAGATGGTGAGATCTTACAATCAAGAGCCTGGAATGCTCTGATACCAATTGAAGGACCGTTTAAAAGTGAGTTATAGTCGCTTACAACACAACACACAATGAGGAGAGAATGTTTAGAACACTTAACAAATCAAATAGGGAACTGGTAACATAGGATTGATACTTAGAACACTAGCAAATATGAGACTAAACACGAACATAAAACAACACAAGTATTTGGTTTTCAAGAATGTTTTTATTGCTCTTAAGTTCTTTTACAAGTGTACAAGCATAGTTAAATTTCAAAGACCTAAGATACTTATATTACATCCTACAACTGGCCATACTTTGACGGCGGGCTGGATACATGATCTAGACAACAACAAAATCAATGTAGATTCAAAAGGCAGATTATCTTTTTGACTAGTGACTATGACATGCCATAGCTCACATCTTAATAAATTACAAAAAGGATAAAAGTACAAAAAGTAGAAAGTAAATTACTTAAGACCTTAATATATAGTTACCAAAACCATGGACCTTTTCACCAACTTGTGAAAGATGGTGAGTCAACAAAGTTGCAGCGGAAAATGTTCCAACTTTATGGTAAAGTCCATCAGATAAAAGCATGTCTTTAAAAGTCTTCAGAAGATAATTTGTCTTTACTTCTTGGCTTCGGAAGACTTCACTTTAAGCTTCAAAAGATGTTGGTATTGGCTTCAGAAGATTTTACACTTAGAATATTTTCTAGTGCATGATGTAAACATCTAAAGCATTCTACTCAACACTTAGTGCATGCATGCAGGATAGAATTTTGGATGTTATTGGATGTTTTAGATGCATTAGCCTTATACAGAACCTTACAATAAGGCTTCTTGTTGACGTTAAATCACACACTACATCCTACGGATTGACTAACCATTTCTATTTAAAGGTAACACTAGCTTCCTTGGTCTCATTGGATACTCTACTTCCTTGTTCACATAAGGGTACGGGATGGATAACCTTCTCGATTTGTGTAACTGAATTAATGATATGTAAACTTTTCGTGTTGATAATACTCGCATACACCAGCTAAAGCATAATATATGCGATGTGGAGTGCACATAGGATGAGTTTTCAACAACGAATGAATGGTTAAATAATGCCAAGTCTATTTGAGATAGATGACATGCATGTTATGGTATTGTATCACATGCATGCATTGCACAAATTACTATTATTTCCAAAAGTTTATTAACTATTGTTTACAACCAACATAAATCAAAGTGTTTATAAGGATTAAATTTAAAGGCTGATGCAACCCAAACACCCAAAGTCTCTCTTGCATGCATGCACAAGTGTACTGAAGTAGAATGCTTCGGAAGTTTCACACCAGCACTAGAAAATACACTAAGTGTGAAATCTTCCGAAGCCAAGACCAATATCTTCTGAAGCCAAAGATGAAGTCTTTCGAAGCTTCAAAGACAATGTCTTCTGAAGCCAACACTTGAAGACAGATTTCTTCAGAAGACTCTTGAACACATGCTTTATCTGATGTAATTTTCATAAAGCTAGACCCCTTTCCACTGCAACTCTGTAAAGTCACCACTTTCATAAGTTGGTGAAAAGGTCCATGCTTTTCGTAACCGTACATTGAGGTCTTGAGTCTGTAATTTTCTACTTTATGTAATTTATCCTTTTTGTAATATATTAGGATGTGAGCTATGGCATGTCATAGTCACTAGTCAAAAGGTAATTTGCCTTTTGACTCTACATTTGATTTTGTTTGTTGTCTAGTCAATTGTATCCAGCTGACCTTCAAAGTATGGCCGGCTATAGGATGTAGTATATGTATCTCAAGTACTTGTAACTTTCCAATATGCTTTATAACATTTGTAATAGAACTTGAGAAAGCAATATACTTTAATCTTGAAAAGCAACTCCTTGTGTGTTTTGCTATCTTGTTCTGTCTCATAATTACTTGTGTTCTTAGTATCATTATAAAGGTTTACCAGTTCCCTGTTTGATTTGTTAAGTATTCTTAGCAACTCTCCTCATTGTGTTGTTGTGTTGTAAGTGCATACCCTTCACCGGTCCTGCAATTGGTATTAGAGCATTCCAAGCTCTTGATATAAGATCTCACCATCTTAAGATCCCTCACACACACAAAATACTTAACATCTCAAATGGCAGCCATTTCCAAATCTGATATGGAAACTAGAACCATGACAAAGTCCCCACTGATCACCCTTGATAACTTTGACACCTAGTGCCAAAGAATGGAAGGATTTATCATGTCTTTAGACTCAAGAATGTGGGATTCTATTAAAAATGGACCTTACATACCAATTACCTCTTCTACAACTAGAGGTGGTATGATCCCCAAGGTTGTTGCTGACTACTCAGATGAAGATACAAAGAGAGTAGAGATTGACCAGAAGCCCATGACAGCCCTTTAGATTGCTCTTCCAAACTCTGTATACAGAGGTTTCAAGAAATGCAAAACAGCTAAACAGTTGTGGGATGCATTGAAACTAATGTATGAGGCTTCCTCTAAAGCCAAGGAGAACAAAAAGGATCTCCAGAAGCAGCAGTTTGAAAATTCACCTTTAAAGAAGGTGAGACCATGACTCAACAATACTTCTAGTATGTTGAGATTGTGGATACCCTAGTGGATGGTGGAGTAGCTCTTGAAAATATAGATATTATTAGGAAGTTCATGTCTTTTCTTCCTAGGCAATGGACACATTACTGTGTTGTTATCAAGAGAACTGAGAACCTGAAAACTCTCACTTTGACAGAGTTGTATGGGATTCTTAGTGGCTACTAGATGGAGATGAACATGCAAGGTTCATCTGGCAACTCCAGCAATCAAATGGGTTCAGCCTTTCATGTGGTTGAAAAGGATAGCATAGAACCCCAACATCATCTCATATGCTCCCCTGACAACTCACAAAAGGGACCTTTCATCACCTTCCCTAAGACACCAAGGGAGAACTATACTAAAGGAAGCCCAATCCAAGAGACAAGTTCTTCTCAAGCCTTTGTGTCTTCTAATGAAAGTTGTGGCAGCTTTCTATTCATACTTAAAGATCTGGATTGTATCCATCCAGATGATCTGGAGTATATGGAGATAGTCCAGGAAATGGCTCTTCTTACTCACAGAGCCAAGAAGTTCTACAAGCGGACAGGAAGGAAGTTTGCCAGCAATACAGCCAGTGGAAAATTTGGACAGGACAAAAGCAAAGACAAATGTTACAACTGTAACTTGATGGACCACTTTGACAGAGAATGCAAGGCACCAAGAACAAATGGTGGCCAAGCACAATACAAACCAAACTACACTGATAAAGCTACCCAGAATGAGAAGCCAAAGCAGCAAGCTGTAGTTGCTGTTAAAGAAGGAGGCTTTGACTGTAGCTTTCAGGTGGAAGATGCATCTCCAAACCAAGCATTGATGGCTGACCATGATGAAGTAAAGGTATTGGAACATCTCTGTACTCCTGAATGTATTGCTAATGTCAAAAGATACAGACCCTACAACTTAGAAATGAGATCTGATCTTGAGTCCTTAAACATCTTAAAAGCTAATTTTAGAAAGGTTGAATGTGAATATAAGCTAAAGATAGAGGACTTAGAGAAAACCATTTCAGTTCTAAAACATGAGCACACCAACTATAGGACTCAGATCAAGGATCTCATAACTAAGTTGACTTAATGCCAGGCTAAGATTATGATCAGCAAGGCCAAGGCAAAAAATGTGTTCTTGAAGAAGAGACCTTCAAGAACATGATATCCTCATCCCTGCATGCCAAAGTATGTTATCAAAACAAGCAGGGATTAGGATCTAGTGAGATAGCTCCTCCACACACAATCTTTTCTATAAGATCACCTAGATGTGGAACTTATGAAGATGAGCTTCCTCTCATAGATCCTTTGAGTGAAGAGGATGAAGAAGTGATAGTGAAGAATTCCTCTGAGAAGAGTGAAGAGGAGGATTCTAAGAAGGGTCACTATCCTTCTAAGGAGAAAAGAAAGACTGTGATGACTAAGTCCATGAGGAAGAACATGATCAGAAAGAGCAAGAGAAATGCTAGGAAGGCTCAAGAGATCAAGGACACTTTTGATTCTAGGCAGAAATAAGTTTTTATCATTGTAGGGTTTGAAGTGGTGAAGACTGAAGACATCAACCTAAACTCTTCTTATTCAGGTTCAAATCATCTCTATACAAAGAAGAAGGCTAATTTGTTGTGTACCAATGCTACACAGCCTAGACCATCCAACTCCAAGAACAGTTCTCAACCCAAAAGGACTATCTCAGCATCTGCAAAGATGAAGGTGGAGAAGGGATGTGATCAAAGTTAGCCTTGTTCTCAGAAGAAGGCTCTTTGGAACAAAAATATGGAATGTGTTATGTGTGAAAGCACCTCTCATCTTGCTAAGGATTGTCCATACAATCCAAGAGGTACTCTCCATATGACTAGGAAAGAGACTTCCAAGAGCTCCAAGAAAAATTCAGGTTCGGAAGGAAAATTTGTTTCCTTCGGAAGCTCCAAAATGAAGAAGAAGGCAAGTGGAAAATTGCCTTCGGAAGAAAATTTGGTCTTGGAAGAAAGGAATACTTCCGAAGTCCTGAAGTCCGCTGCACTATTTGCAGAATCTTCCGAAGGTCCAGTCATCAAAACTTTCAAAGTCTCAAAAGCTTCCGAAGTGTTGAAGGTCAAGTCCAAACTTCAAAAGGTGGTGTGGAAGTCAACGAAAGACCTAATGACTGAATGTTCTCCATCAACAGCAGCACAAGATCCTCAAAGCACAACTATAGGATCTATTACTGTTATATTACCTTCTACTTCTTTTTTTAAGCCCAAGACCAATAAGGCTTGGCTGTCCAAATGTAACTAATCATTTTCTTTGTGTAGGAACAGCTCAAGACAAACAAGAATGTCTGGATCATTGATAATGGTTGTTCCAGGCATATGACAGGCAATAGGTCACTATTCTAGAACTTTGAAAAGAATTGATGGAGGGTCAGTTTCTTTTGGAAGAGATGAAGGTGGTTACATTTCTGGAAGGGGCAAGGTCACAAATGGTAAGCTCAACATTGTCAAGGAGCTTGGGTACAATCTTCTTAGTGTATCCTAATTTTGTGATCAGAGTCATAACATGCTCTTTACTAAGCATGAGTGCATTGTTCTCAAGCCTTGGGTGGTCATTCCTTATAAGCATATCTTGCTCACAGCCCCCGAGAAAGGGAACATGTACAAGATGGACTTGCAAGAGACATCTCCCTCAGGCGAAGTTTCATGCTTTCTATCTAAAGCAAATAGTGATGAGTCTTTTCTATGGCATAAAAGAATGTGCCATGTAAACTTCAAGAACATGAATAAACTTATTAAGAATGATTTGGTAACTAGAATGCCAAAGAAAGCATTTACAAGTGATGATCATAGTGTTGCATGCCTCAAAGGGAAGCAACATAAGGTATTTCATAAGCCTAAGGAAAGAAACTCCATCACTACACCCCTCCACTATTACATATGGGTCTCTTTGGCCCCACCAGTGTAAAGAGTCTAGGAAGAACCTCTTATTGTTTGGTGATCACAGATGACTTTACAAGATTCACTAGGGTCTTTTTCCTTAGATCTAAGGATGAGACTCCTTAGATTCTGAAGAATTTCATCTTAAAGATTGAGAATCAATGTGATCACCAGGTCAAAACTGTCACACCCCCGCTAAGAGCGGAAACACGGGATGTAACGAGACGGGATCGTCATAACACATGGTAAGCGATAGAGATACAATAAAAATAAATGATGACAAGCGTGTCATGACGTCACCCGACAACAAGGGGACTTGTGTCGTGTTTAGTCAATATTCACAACAACATAGCCATAAGCATAAACATGATAAGTGATTTACATAAACCAAGATGATTACATTGTACAGTAATTCCCACAACCCGGGAACAAGTATCAAATGAATAATGTTGTTAAAAGTAGACTACAACAATGATTTCAAAATGTATGTTTGTCAAGTATGTTTAGTCTCAAAAATGCATCCTAGGGTCTCCACTAAGGCAGCACACCTAGATCTTCAATTAGCATTGTCACCTGAAAATATATGCTCAAAATGGTCAACAAAATTGTTGGTGAGCACGCAGGTTTAAATTGTAAATAAGTAACTGATGTTGTATAATGTTTGTTGTGGGATACCGTGAATACAGTTATAAGTAAGCAAAATCACATGACATGAGCTTTACAACCAAACCTAACGACGTACACACAGAATCTTGTCGGAAAATATTCACCCAAGGCCCGTTCCTGGCGACTGTTGGTACTAACTAGTATACCAACAAACAAGGGTGGGGGTGTCAACCCAGTAGTACTACAAATACCTATCCGTCGGTTCCACACTAGAATTAAATGGTTGTAAAGAAAGAACCACACAACAGACTCAAGCATGTATCAGATAAGTACTCACAAAACATTAGCACGTTGATTCCAAGTATGTAAATTGTATGTATGTTGTACAGCATAGAAAATGGTGAGCATACTTTTCCCCCATATTTGTAAATGATTGAAAAGTTGTATAAGCATAAAAAGGGGCCACGAAACTCACTTGTTAAGTGGTAAGTATGGATGATCAAAGTTCCCAACATTGTATGTAATGAACTGTCAAATACCTATTGACAGTTATTGTTAAGCATTAATGATATGTATAAAGCAAATAGTAACGTTCAGTTAGTTCGGGTTGCATTGGGTCGTCGTGGGTAACACACACACAAGCGGACACACGTATTAGATCTTATGTAGATCCAGGTACTAGAAGTAATCGCCATTGCCGATGATATTTGTGTAAAGATCCCATTGTTATAAGAGAAAGTACTTGTTAAATATTTGTAGTCCTAAATGGGTTGTTGATGATTGTAAAATGTTAGGTTGATTTGATTTAGAATAGTATTTGCATGTTGATAGCGTTGACTTTAATCTTTGTGGTCAAGCAATGACAACTATGTTAATGTTACCTCAACATCACACGACAAACAGAAGGGATTCACACACACAACAACTTCAATCACATAACAGACCAGACGCACAACTGAACACTCCATTCGCACGAATCAACCCTCATTCGTACGAATCAACTTCCTTCGTACGATTGAGCCTTCATTCGCGCGACTGGCATTCAGTCGTACCACACAACACCCAATCGCACGACTTAACCTCCATACGCACGAATCAACCTTCATTCGTACAAATCAGCTACATTCGTACGATTGAACCTTCATTCGTATGATTGGCCTTCAGTCGTGCGATACACGCACAATCGCATACATTCATTCGATCGTAGACTCAATCGCATGCATACACTCATCCGCATTGACTCAATAGCACACAACACTCATCCGCATTGACTCAGTCGCACATATTCATTCGATCGCACTACTCAGTCGCATGACATCCCTAGTCGCATAACTCAGTCGCCCGAATAACACAGTCGCATGACTCAGTCGCACGACTCACCCAGTCGCACGGCTCAGTCGCATGACAGACCCAGTCGCCTGAACGGCAGGTTCACGACTGCAGAAGTGCAGAGCAGCCTTCGGCTACTCCGAGCATGAGATTTACACAACGAGGACTTCCAGAAACACACTACAAACACACACAAACAAGAAGGACACGCAGAAAGACATCACATGCACCCACACGACCTCTTGTGTTCGGGTTGAACCCGAACACCCGAAACCCTAGAAATGGACAGCAGTAAAACGAGCAAGAAAGGGACAACCAAGGTCGTCTACCTGCAAGGATGGAGTAGACTAGGTTGTAGATGAAGTCTAGACGACGAAAACGAGACGAAACGGGGCGGTTTTGGTGCAAAGAAGAAG
>BJCM01266800.1:1314-28406 GCA_018326385.1 Flaveria bidentis | reverse complement strand
TATATATATGAAATGGATTTGAGACAAAGTTAATACAAAAGGATAAACTTTGAAATCTGGATGTTGGTCCCACCTCTGAAAAAGCACCTAGAAAGGTAGTTTCTTGGAAGTCGAATATCTTCCGAATGTAGTTTGTGTTCGAAAGTTTTTATAAAAGCTTCCAAAACTAATTTGACTTTGGAAGATATTCCTGAGCTTTAAGGATATTTGGCTTTGGAAGAAAAATATTTAGTGTTTTTATAGTAGAGATACATTTGGTTTCGTAACATTTTAAAACTAAGAAGTTTTATTCATAAAAGAATAAATCTTTCGAGGCATAATTGCTTTTGAAAGAAAGTTGTCCTTCAAAAACATATATGTACTTAGAGGCCCATTTAAGCTTTGGAAGATATATTAGAATTTCTTCCAAAGGTAAATTATCTTATAATTAGTTATTAGTTATGAAGACATAATGTTCTTCTAAAGACAACTTAATGTCTTCCGAGAGAAGGATGTCCAAAGTTTCCAAAATTTTAAGAAATATCCTTTGAAAAGTTGTCTTTTAAAGTAAATTAGGCTTATGTAGGTGATGATATAGACAACTTAGGACACACATATTAAAAATAATCTTAAGTTTAGTTTAAGAAAAATCTATTCAAAGTTAATCATCCCAATAACTGATACAATATACTTAAATCTCTATTCATCAAAAGCGTTTGTGAACAGATAAGCATATTATTCATTTATGTTAACTTTGACTAGTTTTATTAATCCTTTTTCAAAATTATCTCTAATCAAATGATACCTGATGTTGATGTGTTTTGTCCTTGAGTGTTGCATAGTATTCTCTATGATAGAAATAGCACTATTGTTGTCTATGTGGATGTGAGTCTCTTTGAAGTTGAATCCATAGTCCAACATCTGATTTTGAATCCAAAGCACTTGAGCAAAGTAGCTAGTAACAGCAATGTATTCAGCTTCAACAGTTGATGTAAACACACAACATTGTTTCTTTAATTGCCATGAGACTATCCTTTCATCAAGGAATTGACATCCCCCAAATGTATACATTGAAGTCATATTGAAGCTACCTTAGTCACTAACTATATAAGCATATAGATTGAAGTCAGAATTCTTTGGATACCAAAGGCATAGCTTAGGAGCACCTTTGAGATATCTAAAAATCCTCTTGACAACAACAAGGTGTGACATATTAGTGTTGACTTAATATCTTGCAAAAATGCATGTAGGAAACATGATATCAGGCCTGCTGCCTGTGAAGTACATAAGAGACCCAATCATAGCCTTGTAGATAGTTTCATCCACACACTGCCCCTCGAGATCAGGTCCAAAGGAGTGGCTTCTTGCTCTGGGTGTCTTTGCAATCTTAGATTCAGTAATGTTGAATCTTGTAAGTATGTCTTGTACATACTTTGACTGACTTATGAAGATGCCATTACCAACCTACTTAACTTGAATTCCTAGAAGAAATTGAGTTCCACCATGGCACTCATTTTAAATCTAATCTTCACTAACTTCTAAAAGTCTTTGCAGAGTTTTTGATTAGCTGACCCAAACATAATATCATCTACATAAACTTGAACGAACATTAAGTCATTTCTTGTTCCTTTGATGAAGAGTGTTCCATCTATAGTTCCCTTCTTATAGCTATGCTGATAGAGATATTGAGATAATGTCTCATACAACTTCCTTGGAGCTTGGTGTAGCCCATAAAGAGCTTTATCAAGCTTGTAGACATAATTAGAATGATCTGGGTCTGCAAAGCCAGGTAGTTGTTTGACATACACTTCTTTATCAATCAACCCATATAATAAAGCACATATGACATCAAGTTGGTAGAACTTGAAATCCTTGAATGCAACAAAACCAATAAATATCCTAACAACTTCAAGTCTTGCTACTAGAGAAAAACATTTGTGTAGTCAATCCCCTATTCTTGTGTGTATCCTTGAACAACTATTTTAGCCTTATTCTTGATGACAAGTCCTCTATCATCTTTCTTGTTCCTAAATACCAATTTGGTACCTATAGTGATCTTCCATTGAGGAAAAGAACATAAGTTCCAAATTGTGACATCCGTCACCATCAGGTTCGTTAATTGACTCGAAGCTCGTTAACTCTCCTTGTGTATTTATTATGATTGAGTAATTAATTCGTTTTCGAACCGAAACTTGATCTTATCATTGCACGCACTGACCCTAACCTTATAATATTGTAGTAAAACTAATTAATTACAAAGTTTTTGTTAATCGCTATTCATATAAATATGAGTAATTTAATTATTATTAATATTATAATTAATATATATATATATATATATTAAGTTTAGGGTCTAAATTGTAATTTAATTAAACTTTAGGGAATAATAATTTAAAGTAAAGGGTCTAGAATGTAAATTGTTAAACTCATATAAATATATATATACACACACACACACACACACACACACACACACACACACACACATATATATATATATATATATATATGTCGTGTTATACCCGTAACCCTAACACCTGCCCTCAGAACACAACCGTGTCCAACAACCGTAAACCTTCCTCCGGTGACCTCCACCGCATCGTACATGACCTCTAACAAGTTTAGTAAACATGTTTCAGGGGTTAATGCTGAAAAAGTGTTCATATCAACTATGTATGTGTTGTTCTGACAGGGTGTTTTCAAAAGGATACATACTTCAGGTATTTGAAAACCCATCTTGAGGATGTAGCAATTATTAGACTCTAATAAGGTGGCATATCCCTTATGAAAATTTGGGATATGCTAAGAAGGTTAGACTAAAGGTTGGAGTAGTAGTTGACATTCTCAAAGTTGATCAACCCATTAGATTTGGGATACGCCTCCTTGTTCTTGTTAGGAACAACTTCTTGTTTATTGGTTATTTTCTCAACTTGAAGTTGTTTGTTTTGTTCTTTATTTTTCTTGTTAAAAAGCAATTGACAGTACTATGATTGTTTCTTTCACAAATAGAACAGTACTTCTGAAAATTACATGATTTTGTACTATAATTTTTCATATTACTATACTTGAAGTACTTGTCTTTCTTCCACTTGACATGATTATAATTATTCATATACAATACTTAATGTTCCTATGGATGTGTTTGTTTGATCTGGAGGAGGTGTAACTGTGATACTGGAAGGAGTAGTGTTTGTTCTCCTTGGAGGATCCACAATTGATGGAACATCAATGATTGGAGGGGGAACCATTGGATATTCAATTTCATCCTTAGTACCTAAAACATCAAAGTAAGATATGTCAAATGATTTTGTTAATGAGTCAATATCAGACAATTAGTTTGATCCAATGACTTTCTTAGTTAAAGAATGTTCGTTAAAAACAATATCACTTGTTTATTCCACTATATTTAGCCTTGGATTGTATACTTGGTAAGCTTTTGAGATCCAACAAAAAATCCATCGTCTGCTTTTGGAGAAAAGTTTAATAAAGGTTCTTTGGTGTTTAATTTTAAGATAACATCCAAATGCTTAATGAAATCTAATGAATGGTTTTGTTTTAGACATTAACTCATATGGATTTTTGTTTAGTTCTATATATTACTAATGTTTTGTTTTGAATGTAGCAAGCTGTATTGATTGCTTTAGCTCAAAAGGATACGGGTAATAGAGAGTCAACTAGCATAGATCTAGCAGGTTCTATCAATGATCTGTTTCTCCGTTCAACAACTCCATTTTGCTAAGGAGTACTTGTTACACTGAATTGATGACTGATTACTTTTTTTACACGAAGAGAAGAAACAAAATCATTAAAAAATTCAATACCACTATCACTTTTTAAAGATTTAACTTTAAGATCCAATTGATTCTAAATTTTAGTGATAAATGAGTTAATGATTTATGATGCTTCTAACTTATGTAATAGAAAGAAAACCTAGGTGAATCTAGAGTAATCATCTACTATAACAAGACAATATTGCTTCTTTCCTATGCTTAATATGTTTTTGGGCCGAAAACATCCATGCAAAGTAATTTGAGTGGTGTGTTGTTAGAGTTTACAAATTTCAGGTTATAAGACACTCAATGTTGTATGACTTTCAAACACCTAGTGAAGTGGTCAATATAGAAGAATTCTTTTGTGGTAAACCAATTACTAAGTCACCTTTTACTAGTTTAGTCATTATGTTAAAGTTTGAGTGTCCCAATCATCTATGCCTTAACTGGGAAACATCTTCTTTTGATAGTAAACATGTTTTAGGAGTTAATGCTAAAAAAGTGTTCATATCTTCTATGTATGTGTTTTTCTAACGTGGTGTTTTCAAAAGGATACAGTCTTCATGCATTTGAAAACCCATCTTGAGAATGTAGCAATAGTTAGAATCAAATAAGATGGCATATCCTTTATCGTAGATTTGGGATATATTGAGAAAATTAAACTAAAGGTTGGAGCAGTAGTTGACATTTTCAAAGTTGATCAACCCATTGGATATTGTTCCTTCACCAGTTATCTTTCCACTTGTCTTGTTAGCTCCAAAGGCTACGTTCCCTCCATGTTTGCTCTTAAAATCCCAAAGGAGGGAATAATTATAAGTCATATATCGGGAGCATTCGCTTTCAACATACCATATGTTGTCAGGCCTTCTTTGATGTGCCTGCACAAACAAAGAAATAAGTTAGAGGGTGCAACCCAAGCCAAGATGGTCTTGGGTTTTTTTGTCTTTTCCAATAACATAAATATCTTCCAATGTGGCATTGTCTACAAGTCTAGGAATTCTAAGTACACTAGATTTCCTATGTATGTTTTTAGCTCTATCTAGAGAAGTATGTTGAGCTCTTCTCCTTTGAGTGCTAATGTATGATTACTATTTGTTTTGAGACTGATGCCTCTTGTTATTTTTTTAATGTTGTCATAAAATCTTTTATCATTATTTTAAAAATATTTATGTGAGGAGTTTGTCGTGGTACGCCTGCTTTGTTCTTGTTAGGAACAAGTTCTTGTTTATCGATTAATTTCTCAAATTGAGGTTGTTTGTTTTGCTCTTTATTTTTCTTGTTGAAAAAGCAGTTGGCAGTACTATGATTGTTTCTTTCACAAATAGAGTAGTACTTGTGAAAATGACATGATTATGTACTGTAATTATTCATATTGCAGTACTTGAAGTACTTGCCTTTCTTCCACCTGTGAATAGGAATCTTTCCTTTCCCTTTGTTTGTTCATTTGGGAGATGTAGTGGAAGATACAACCTTTCTTCCACCTAAGAAAATATCAAAAAGTTATGTATGCTTTGGTTGTTTCGTTGTGGTTTCAACCACACTTGAAACCTTTTTAGATTTAGTAACTGGTTGTCTGACTCATCATAGAAAAAATCTTCATCTGTTGTTTATTCATCATACTCATTGTTTTCTCCTTGATAAAAATATGTTGATTTTATGTCGTGGTGTTTGTCTCTTAACAAATTTCATCAAAGGTAATTTTTATATTAATGATAATTTTGATGATGATGATGATTTGGAGTTCATCAGTCCTTTCATAAGGATCAAGTGATTTCTCTTGTTTGTTTGTCATCGAGTCATGAAGTGGAATATAGGTGTCATTACAAGGTGGGTCGACCTTATTATATCCCAATCCTGAAGGGTCTTTGAACGCCCTTTGTTGAGCAATAAGTTCTTCAAACTTCGTTTTGCTCCTCTGAAATTTCATATGTTTCACTTCAGTTTCAGCTTGTAATGTTTTTTACTTAGTCAAAGATTCAGAGAGTCGCTCCACTTGAGTTGCTAGTGTTAATTTTTCAGTCAATAGTTTGTCCAAATCATTTTTAATGACATAATTTTAATCTCATGTTGTTTTTGTTCTTATTTTAATTGTCACTTACAATGTTTGTTTCAATCACTTTCTTATAAAGTTATCTACATGCTCTCTGTATCTTGTGACTTTGTTAATGCATGCTTGAGAACGAAGATTCTCTCTTACCTCTTTCAGGATTTCTACAATTTATCTGATATATTGTCCATTAGGGCATGGTCAAGAGATTGTATCTTTTCCTTGTACGTACTCCAGTCACACTCACCATCTTGTTTGATTATCATTGTAGATGATTTTGAGTGTCGAGTAGGGCTATACTGTGTGATTTGTGATAGTGTTGGTGCAACATGAATGCTAATGGGAGGTGGAATTTGTTTGTTTGTGTGATAGCCACTTGAGGTTTGTGTTTGTTGTTTTTTTTGTCAGATCTAGGTCGTTGACATTCTTTAGAGAAGTGTTCATAGAGCTGGTAGTTGTAGCATCTCAACTTGGTTTTATCAAAACCAATCTTTGTTTTCTTATCCATGCTTAACCCCAAGTTCCTTTGTAGGAACTTCTTAAATCTATATGCTATCATTGCCATTGACCATTAAAGATCCATTTCTCCAACCATATCAGGAGGCAATTCATCCAAGTCTTGCTACATCACCTAAGAAGGCTTCAAAGCTTGTGGAGAAGGCTGCAAAAGTTGCCTTTTGCTCCTCACTTTGTAAGGTTTTATGTCTTTTTTGGGTGATGTTTGCTTGAGCTGGAAGCATGTAGATGTTGTTTTCTTTGATCTCTTGCTTCATGAGAAGCATGAACAATAGTCGTTTTGGACTTTTGTTTGTTTTGAGGTGATTCTGGAGTAAAGAAGAATGAAGTTTCATTTGAGTCCAGAAACTTCTCATCTTCCTCTTCACTAGTGCAAGTTATGAATGCACTATCTATTTGTTGCAATTCTTTGAATTTGTAATATTCAACATGTCTGATTGTACTGTTATTCTTGGATCTCTCATCTAACTCTAGTGCCTCTACTTTGGCCACTAGTGCACCTAATGACAAAGGCTTCTAGATCCAATATTGCTTTCATCAATAAGACTAATTAAGTCAAGCTCTTTAGACGTGTATGCAACATTTTCCAGTTCATCTCCACAAATTCATATTTGAAACCATAAACTACAACTAGTTTACCAGCTGAACAAATCTTTAGAGCTATTATGGTATTGATTCTCCCTGAACATGGTGAAAGGTTCATATTAGGTCCTCAGTTTTTCCATCTTGATTTCCCTATTTTCATCACTTCCTTCACACATTGTTTGAAGTACCTTCCCTACTTTAAACTGACTAGTCTTTGTATGTGTAGTCTGGACCAAGAGTCACTGGTATGTATGGTCCCTTGGTTATGGATGTCCATTGATCCGGGTCTTGAAAAATAATCTAGTTTCTGAACATTATTTTACATTGTTTGAAGTCTGCTTTGTTCTTAAGTCTAGGTGCTTTAAGACCAATGTTTGATCCTCAAATTTCATCAAACATATTTCTTAACTTTTGAACTTAATGATTTAAGTCAAATTTGTTTGTTGATTTAGCTTGGTGCTAAATTTGTTTTATCCTAACGTCAATATGATTTGTTTGTTAATGATTTTATTACTTTAAAACTTTACCAAATAAATGAATTAATTAATTAATATGAAATGTCATCGTCAAATCTTCAGTTGAATAAAGGAATATTTTGTATAAGGAATGTCAATCACTCAATAACTTTTTAATGATGTAAGTCAAAAAGTCAAACCCCTAAAAACAAATAATTTGTTTTAAACGTCAACTTTGTGGATCAAAAGGTGACTTTTCAAAAATTCAAAAGAAGAATCGGTTTATTCTTTGCTTTTGATGCTGAAACCAAGAAAATCACCAGACACTTTGAAGTTATGTGTGAATGAAAACTAGGGTTTATCTTAGGGTTTGTCTGCAGTGAAATGTTCTTCATAGAAATCAACAATCGGTTTGTTGATTGAAGAACATGAACTTGATTCAAGTATGTGTATGCTTGAATATAATGATTTTAAACACTTAAAAAGATTAAAAATGTTCAAAAACAATGTATATTTGAAAAAACTTAATAAAATAGTAATAGGTTACTATTCTATCAAAAGCCCTTGAACTAAAGAGGTTTTGATGTTTTGAGATGATTTTGTTTTAGAAACAGTATATGAATGCTATTTAGAGCTGTAACAACACAAAATCTTCTAAACATTAGAGCTGTAACAACACAAAATCTTCTAAACAATGCACAGAAACAAATTAATGAATCATGTTTTAAGCATTTGTTGAATGTTTGGAGTAAAAGATGGTTTTGTGATGATTTTCAGCTCGAAAATAAATGTTATGAACCTAATGAACCACATATGTTATCCTATTGAATGAGAGGATAAAAAATAAATGTTTGATTTGAGCCAAGATTATTATATCACCTGATGGAATTCGGGTTTTGAACTTTAAACAATATGAAACTCAATGAATTCCACCAATGATCGTTTTTCATCTTTTAACATATAACAACAGTTTGTTATATATTCAATACTCACTAATCATAGTGTGGAAACCCATGATTAATGATATGATATCTATGAGTGTGTATGATTGTGTATGTGTTTAAAATCTTGAATGATAATAATAACTACTTGTTTATATTGATTGTTCAAAAACTTACAAAGGATTAGGGTATACTTCTATTTTTAGCATAAGCAAAATGCTATATGCAATTACATAAATACCCTTATGTAAATACTAATTACACATAATCCTAACTCTAGAAGTTGTCCGTTGTGGATGATAAGTTGTCCGCTGTATCTTGGATGTTGTCCGCTGTGAACACTTGTGTGTTTTCTTGATCATGTCCGTTATGGAGTGTTCATCTATTGTGGATGAACATTCGTTGTGGACTTTTCATCAGCTGTGGACTTGGTCATCCGTTGTATGTGTAATGGTCATCCGTTGTAGACACTTGAACTTTTTTTCATCTGCTGTACACACTTGTTCATCCGTTGTGGATAGTTCCTCATCTGTTGTGGACACTTGAATGTTAGAACACATTATGTTTGATTATGGCAAGCATTATCCTTTTTAATACACTTATTGAGTATAATAAATAAAAAAGAATCCCAATACGAGTATACAAATCCGTTGTATGTGTAATGGTCATCCATTGTAGACACTTGAACTTGTTTTTCATCTGCTGTACACACTTGTTCATCCGTTGTGGATAGTTCTTCATCTGCTGTGGACACTTGAATGTTAGAACACATTATGTTTGATTATGGCAAGCATTATCCTTTTTAATACACTTCTTGAGTCTAATAAATAAAAAAGAATCCCAATATGAGTATACAAAATTTATCGGATCAGGTGCTATAAAGCTTCATGCTGAACCACCCTTATGAAAAAATAGTTACTTATATCTTCAAGTAAAGGCAGAGATAAAGTTTTTGAAGATGCAATACGATCTTGAAAAACTGGCCATTGATGAGTCCTTGAGTTAATATATCCATTTTAGCTTGAAATATTATATACAGAACCTTTTTATTGCTTTCTTTATAGTTTATATCAATTAAAAAAGCCAAGACCATCATTATTAGCATATAGCCGCTTTCTCCAAATAATTTATACTCCAAACCCAAGCCAACATACAACTAATCAAAAACCTAATAATTTATACAAGAAAATACCTAAAACGTTGGAGATCTGATCCCTTACCAAGAATATGATTTTACATGTTTTCATAATAGGCAATTTAGTGTATTAGTCATGCTTAATCTTATTTAAGATTCCATATATATAGCGAGTGTGAGTGCGCCTTGTAAGAAGTGTGAGTTTTTACATGTTAAAAATCCTTAGAAATTAATCAATTGCTTGAAAGTATATCATTTCACATGTGCTTAATTATTTGTATTTGGGTTCATTAAGTTCGCTTGCGTATTTCTCGAAAGACAAATTTACATCTTGATTATTTTGGTTTATTGGTGGTCTTGTCGTTTTGAGTGATTTTGCTTGAGCACGAGCAAATTTCAACTGTGGAGATATTTTTTGTGCTCCAAATTATAAACATAAAACATGTCAATTACACAAGATATTTCCAAACTTGTTACCAAAAGTGATGAATTGATACTTAATTCGTTCTAAAAAAGATAAAGATGGACAAAATGAGCTTAAAAAGATGAAAATTGAAGAAAACCGAGCTCCAAAATCCAAGCATGGGTCAGGCATCATGAGGTACGCCTCCATGCCAAGTATGAAATACGCCCCTCGTGCTAAATTTAGCACATCTTTGTGTCTTTCAATTATAAGAAGCTCAAGATCTTTTAAAAATCATCCATAGTGATTTATCAGTTTGATTGTTCAACCTTATTGATAATTTCATTACTTTATTCTATCTTCGTTGTCATGTTCAAGATCATTATGAGCTAAACTCTTATTATCATCTTAATTTGAGGAAACTTATATAATTTGTGATGAACTAATAATGTGGTTTATGGAATGTTAATGATATGGTAATTTTGGGTAAACTTTTGATGGGCAACATCTATATTTAAACAGGGAGTTGTAAATTTAAGATATGAAATTCTGAATGTCATACAAGGTTTAAAAACGTATTAGCTAACTTTTATTTGTGAAACCAGTCTTGATAATTAAATCATAACTAAAGAAGTATAAATTGACTATTAGAAATCATTTCATCATAACTTTATAATAATTTGTGGGTACATTTTAACTAGTTTGAGAAATCTACAAGAATTGTTATGATTTTTTAAATTTAATAATATGTTAAAAAAACTTGATCAACTCTCTTTCTAGCATTAAGTTATGTTTTTAGACATTGTATGCTGAAAGTATACATTAACATTACCTACATCACTATGGGCTCATTATTGTGTTATAAGTGACTCAATGCAACTTCCCTTGTCATTATGGAGCCGATTTATGATAACTTCGTGTTAGCTAACGTTTATAAACATTTATATAACAATATTAATCTATATTTTTATCCTTACCATGTAATTCATCACTGCTGCTAAAGTGAAATCAAAATTGGTATGATAGCCTCATTTCATTTAATTATCCCAAATAGTCTCAATCTTTACTTATCTTTTATCTTATTTAAATTATCATTTTAAAATTTTAAAAAATGCTCACATTAAAACAAACCAATCATTTTCTATAAATCAAAACCCAAATTTAATAGTCAATAACTAAGGTTGTTGAGTACACTCAGTGTATTGATACAATATTTTTACCATCACTATATTACCACATGATAGGTACACTTGTTTTTTTTGTGTGTAATTTATTATAGGTAAAAATATAAGTTACTCACACACACACAAGAAGGCTTAGCTAGGATTATAACATACATGCTTATGTGATGCACTAAAGATGATACGTCGTTGTAGACAACTATCCATCTTAGAGTATGGGTAAATATTAGCTTATCCAAGTGGGTGCTTGTGTGGTTTCTCAAGAACACTAGGTTATAATAGTTTATAAATATAAGACCATTTAACAGATGGTCAATACACTTAGTCTCACAATGAGGAGATTTTTAAAATACTTAACAGATCAAATAGGGAACCAAGACTTATATTATGATACTATGAACACAAGTAAACAATAGACAGAAACTTAAGAACACAACAAAGTAAAGGTTTTCAAGATTGTAGTATATTGCTTCTCAAGTTCTTTTACAAGTGATACCAAGCATAAGGGTAAGATATAAGGACTTGAGACACTTTATACTACATCCTACAGCTGACCATTCTTTGAAAGCCAGTTGAAAACACTAATTTAGACAACAACAAGATCAATGTAAAGTCAAGACAGATTGTCTTTTGACTAGTGACTATGACATACCATAGCTCACATCCTAATGTATTACAAAAAGAATAGAAGTACATAAAGTAGAAAGTTATAGACTCAAAACCTCAATGTATAGTTACAAAAAGCATGGACCATTCACCAACTTGTATAAGTTGGTGAGTCTTCAGAGTTGCAGTAGAAAGTTGGTCAGCTTTATGTAAAGTACATCAGAGAAAGCATATTCTTCAAAGTCTTCAGAATAAATTGGTCTTCACTTCATTTGGCTTCAGAATACTTTGTCTTTGAATCTTTGGAAGACTTCACTTTTGGCTTCAAAAGATATTGGTCTTGGCATTGGAAAATTTCATACTTAGAATATTTTCTTATGTAAAGTGTGAAATTTTCGAAGAAACTTCTACTTAGTACCAAATGCATGCATGCAAGAAGCACTTGGGTTGTATTGGGTGCATCAACCTTTCTATTTGCCTTACAAAATCCCCCTAGGCTGATACTACCAAAACAAAGAAGTGTCTTTAGATATTTACAGTCCTCATCATGATAATGACCATTTCTTTTTCCATAAATTAGTCAGGATCACTTAGACTTTCAAAATACCTTCTCATGTCAAAGAGATAATGCAGAGGCAAGTTAAGCATGTCTTGCCAGAAATAGACATCTTGACCACCTTGATCTATTGACATACCATATGTCTGGATTAATACCACAAGTCCAAGATAAGATGAGTCTTTATGATGGAAGAGGCTCTACTTGAGTTGGAGTAGGTTGAGCAACCTCTTTTTGCACATCCTCAAGATGCTCTAACTCATCTTGAGGTCTGGAAGTAGATGCCTTTGGTTTCTTCTTTATCACAGACTTAGAGGCCATCCTTTTCTTCCTCTTTAACTAAGTAGTTTGGCCTTTGGTACCATGTTGTTCTGTTTTGTATTTCACAAGTTCAGAAAAAAATGGAGTTTGACTATGTTGTGGATCAGAAGATGAAGCTTGCTGTGGTCCAGCATGAGGTCCAGGTTGTATTGTCTCAAATGGTTCAACCTTAACCTCAACTTCAAGAGGAGTTTGACTTGGTGGGGAATGTATATCAACAAGATCTCCTCTATTAATCTTCTTCTTGATCACTCTAATGTGCTCATCCATAGTGGATATAGACATTCTACCAAGTCTCATTCTAGAGAATCCATACAGCTTCAAGAAGCTCATCATCCTTTTCCTGTTAGCATACTTCTTTTGATTCCTTTGGATTATGGCTCTTGATTTTGTTGTTTCTTCCCTTATCTTCCTCTTATAAACCTTTTGTTATTTGAGAACTTGTAGCTCAAGCTGCTTAAGATATTCAAATTCTATGTAGTTATATGATAAAGGAAGAAGTATAGCTGCCTAGTAGAGCCTTGTGTCACTCAGGTAGTTAATCATGTTTTGTTTGTTAGCTTCCTTGTCTACCTAAGGTTGTTCAGTTGCCACAACCTCTTTCTCAAGACTTTCTTGAACTAGGAAGAGGTTAGGAACATGTTTGTATAGCCTTTTCTTCCTTCTTTGTTCCTTCACCAGCAGGTGATTTACTAAGGGAATATGATGCTAAAGTTGTTGGTTCTATGACATTGCTCACAGGTTCTATCACTGGGCCTTTAGTCAAGGTTTCCCCTTTAAAGCTAATCTTAGGGTCCACCTCAATATCCAGTTGACCAATGATATTGACTGCTCGCATTTGTCTTCTTACTTTGAACACTTCAGCAATCCTATCTTGCATCCTTCCAACTGTTCTTTCAGCTTTCCTATAATGAGTTTTATTGGCAAGTGGTATGTTGACAAGATCAAGACCTTCATAGTAGTTCAAGGTCTAAAAGTTGAAGATCTCTTGATGCCCTTGAAGTCAATGAAATATGAGGGCTCTTCTATTAGCATCATACCTCCACCCTTGTATGTAATTTGAAGCTCCTTGGGGTGGGGATGACATTGCATTTGGAATACCCTCCTAAAATAAAATCTAAATGAGAGAGTCCACATCAATATTAACTTGAGGAGGTTGTTGAGTATGGACAATTGCAAGTGAGGGTGGTGAATCCTCTATGTCCATACTCTGTGAAGAACTCCCGGTTCTATGATTGTTAAAACTTTCTCCCCTTTTTGGTAGCTTCACCCTCTTGCATAGGTGAGCTAGGAGGTAGGTCTATTATATTCATAGGTTCTTGTGTTCCTAGATGAGCTCTCCTTGAAGGTAGTTTCTCCTTGAGATAAGAAATCTCAAGTTTCTTATTATAAACCATGTTTTGTAGGGTAGTCACCTGATATTCCAAGTGACTAACCTTAGAGACTAAGTAAGAGCATGTTTTTGATAGTTTTTGAACCTTTAGTCTCATGTTCCTCTCATCTTCATCAGAAAAATCATAGGGGGATGAGAGAATAGGACCAAATTCTTCTTCCTCATCACTACCATAATGTTCTTGGCCACTAGATTTCCTTTGCTTAAGGACAACTTCAGGTGAAGTGTCAATGGGTTGAGTTTCCATGGTTGAGGTCTTAACAATGTAATCACTTGCAAAAGTGAGAGTCACTTTAATATGGACCTCCTGAATAGTGTCAGGAAGATCCACCTCAATAATGGGTGAATAATGTGGTCTAGACAGGGGAGAGATAGGAGTACTTTCTTTGAGTGGGGGAAGAGTAAAAAGACTCATGATAGTCACTGAACCGCATGTCTTCATCATTATAGAATTCAAGGTTAGGAATTGGTTGGTTGAGATCAAGAGGCTGGGGATGGTAAATTTCCCCTGAATGTTGATCACTAGAGTTTTGAGACTCTATGTGAAGGCTTAAGGTGGTTGGGCTTGTGAGCTCATTAGGATAAGCATGAGAATCTCAGCACTAATCATTTGTAAGATGGGTATGGTTTGCTCCTCAAGAGAAGGGGGAGCTCCAGTGTCTAATCCTTCCCGTATGGGTGTAAATATGAGGGCCTAGATAAGCTTAGTAGGTTGAGTAAGGGTTTATTTGTAATTTCTTTGGTAGGTGTGGATGATTTGTGATTGTTCGGTGGTTGAGAGGTAGAAGGTGTGGGTTCAACACTAGCTTATTCTACTAGGCTGTCACCTTGAGCAATTAGCTCTAACATTTTTAGGACAAGGGCTTCTTCTACCCTAGATTAGCCATCAGTTGGCTTCTTCATTGTTTTAAATATGTCGGGCTTTATCAGTCCCAATTTAAGAATATTATCTATTCCCCTCAACTGTTAGCCCATTTCACAGTTGAGAATGTGTTGAACATATCTAGGGAACATGTAATACTCTAATGAGTTTAAGTTTGCAAGCAAGTTAGTATACACATATTGTAAGGATTCATATAAGGCTGATGCAACCCAAAACTTCCAAACAGTCTTTCCTGCATGCATGCACAAAGTGCTAAAGTAGAATGCTTCAGAAGTTTCACATTCTATATTAGAAAATATTCTAAGTGTGAAATCTTCCAAAGCCAAGACCAATATCTTCCGAAACAAAAAATGAAGTCTTCTGAAGCTTTAGAGACAAAGTCTTCCGAAGCCAGTTTATAAAGACAGATTTTTCCGAAGACTTTTGAGTACATGCTTTATCTGATGTACCTTCTACCATAAAGCTGGACCACCTTTCCGCTACAACTTTGTTTGACTCACCAACTTTCACAAGTTGGTGAAAAGGTCCATGCTTTTGGTAAACTGTACATTGACATCTTGAGTCTGTTTCTTTCTACTTTATGTACTTTTATCCTTTTTGTAATATATTAGGATATGAGCTATGGCATTTCATAGTCACTAGTCAAAAGGCAATCTGCCTTTTAACTCTACATTGATTTTGTTGTTGTCTAGATCATGTATCCAGCTGGCCTTCAAAGTATGTTTGTTTGTAGGATGTAGTATAAAGTATCTCTAGTCCCTTGTATCTTTCTTTATGCTTTGTAATACTTGTAAGGAAGTAGAGAACAATATACATCATTCTTGAAAACTAAACACTTGCGTTATTTGTTCTTGTTTTGTCTCTTTATTACTTGTGTTTCTTAGTATCATTGTAACTGGTTTCTAGTTCCTTATTTGATCTGTTAAGTATTCTTATAAACTCTCCTCATTGTGTGTTGTGTTGTAAGTGACCAAACCCCTCAAACGGTCCTGCAATTGGTATCAAAGCTTTCCAGGCCCTTAATAGTAAGATCTCACCATCTTAAGATCCCTCACACACACAAAATACTTAACATCTCAAATGGTAGCTATCACTAAAGCTGATATGGAAACTAGAACCTTGACAAAGTCTCCACTTATCACTCTTATAGACTTTGACACTTGGTGCCAAAGAATAGAAGATTTCATCAAGTCTCAAGACTCCAAGATGTGGTAATCTGTTGTCTCAGGACCTTACATACCAAGCACCTCTTCAGCTGTTGCTGGTGGTGGTATGATTCCAAAGGTTGTGGCTGACTACTCCGATGAAGATAGAAAAAGAGTAGAAATTGATCAGAAAGCCATGACAGCCCTTCAGACTGCTCTTCCAAACTCTGTATACAGAGGTTTCAAGAAATGCAAAATAGCTAAGCAGTTGTGGGATGCATTGAAACTAATGTATGAGGGTTCAAATAAAGCCAAGGAGAAGAAGAATAATCTCCTAAAGTAGCAGTTTGAAAACTTCACCTTTAAAATAGGTGAAACCAAGACTCAACAATACTTTAGGTATGTTGAGATTATGGACACTCTAGTGGATGTTGGAGTGACTCTTGAAAACAGGGACTTTGTAAGGAAGTTTATGTACTCTCTTTCTAGGCAATGGACACAATACTATGTTGTTATCAAGAGAACTAAGAACCTTAAGACTCTCACTTTGACTAAGTTGTATGGTATTCTCAGTGGATACCAGATGGAGTTGAACATACAAGGTTCATCTGGTAACTCCAACAATCAAAAGAGTTCAGCCCTACACGTGACTGAAAGGGTTAGCATAGAACATTACCATCATCTTATATGCTACACTGACAATTCACAAAAGGGTCCTTTCATCACCTTCCCGGAGACACCAAGAGAAATCTACACTCTAGGAAGCTCATTCCAAAAGACAAGTACTTCACAAGCCTTTGTGTAGATACATCATGTTCCTAGTTTATGAGCTTTAATATAAAAGTCTTTCATGTCTTACACATATGTAATGAATTGATTCAATGATATATAATATGTGGTTGTTGCTTATTACTGTTTATCTATTTCATATTATTATTGTGTTGAGTATAATTCATGTGTATGAACTTATTATATAGATTTGAAGTTATTGTACATAGTTCTTAGTCAATAATGATTGAGAAATGTGTTCAACCTAGTCGGATGAGTCTTCATGCGAATGGACCATACTTATGGACCATACACATGAATACATCATGCTTATGGACCAGTAGCACGACTAAACCAGGAGACTGGATCAGTTGTACGAATGAGACATAAGATTAACTCAGTCACACGACTGAACCTTCAGTCGTGCGTATGACTCAATCGCATGATTCAGTCACACGACTGAACCATGCTAATGGTTTAGTCATACGAATGGAAACTACAAACCTATAAATACCACTTAATTCGTGGAAAAACATAAGAATTCAGAACAATTCGATAACACTTCGAATATACATAAACCTAGCCGTCCAGAGCGTCAAGAACATCTAATCCAACTTCATAGTTCGTTCTTGATCGATTCATACTTGTTCTTAACGTTTAGTTTATTCTTATATCGATCGGGTAAACGTTCTCACCAATTGGATCGCCAATCAAATAGGATTCTGCACTATTTGATCTGGTTTCATGCATTATCAGTTAGTATACCGTACGTACACAATCCTAACAAGTGGTATCGGAGCTTTGGCTCTTGATTTTGCGTGTGATTCGATTAGTTTTGATGTTAAACTTAACGTTTTCATTCAAAAGAGTTATTCTTTTGAGTCAAAAAGATTTTTCGATGTTTTCTGGCATTAAAGTTTCAATTTTTCACTATACGACAGATTAGGGTTCTTGGGAAAATTGTGTTTTTGTGTCATAGTGTCAAAATCTTCGATTTTGCGAAAACAACAGCCTTCAGTTGCATGACTAGCTCATTCGTACGATTGAACTCATTCGTACACTCCGTTCGCACGACTGAACTCAGTCGCATTCTTCATTCGCACGACTGAACATCTCCAGTTGTTTGAGTCCGTTCGTCCTATTCATACGCACGGCTGAATCCAATCGCATCATAGAATTCATTCGCACCCTTCATTCGCACGAGTGAACCATACTTATAGCTCATTCATACGATTGAAATTGTCATGTTCTCCAAGTACCAGGTTTGTACAAATAGAAGATCAATTTGCTACGTTTACTGTCGGGAAGGACTCACGCATCCAAAACCTTCTGCTTCTAGAAAATTAGATAGGAAATTACAATAAACCACCAAAGCTTATAATGTTAGATGACTATCCACAATGGAAAAAACGGTTCGAGATTTACTTAAATGGAGTTGATCCCAATATTTGGACATCCATCAAGACTAGTTACACGGTGCCAGTCAGTGCTAATGGAGTCAAGCTAACTTTGGGAGGAATGGATGAAACACAAAAGATACTCTTCAATACTGAGAAGAAAGTTTATGCTATGTTGACTCAGTCAATACCGAAAGACATCTTTTATCAGTTTTCTGAGAACAAATAGGCCAAAAAGCAATAGGAGGCTTTAGAGAAAAGATATGATGGTAATGCAACGTTAAAGGCGCTGAAGGCTAAGGCTCTCAAGAAGGAGTTTGAGAATTTCTCCTCAATATGGAATGAGAGCCTGGATGACATAATTAACAGATTCTATCATCTAATGAGTGAGCTGCACACTCATGATGTAACCACATCAATGGAAGATATAGTTTCAAGTTTTGCTGATGGGTTACCTGATAAATGGGATTCATTTGTGTCCAATCTAAGACAGAATGACATTCTTGCAACATTGAACATAAATGACTTCATCTTGAAGTTGAGAGAGGAAGAACTGAGGATGAAGTACAAGTCGAAAGGATCCTATGTTCAGAATCCTTCACTCTACAACTCAGTCTCTTCTCCAGCTGTTTCAGGAGCACCCTTACAAACAACTTTTATGTCTAGCTCATCTGCTTTTTCCCAATCCACCGCTTTAGGACTAGAAACTTCAGGGTCATCAACTAACCAATATATAGTGCTTGAAGCCAACACTATAAAGTTGAAGACCAAAAATCTCAGTAATATCACAGTGGAAATTGCAAAGGAGCACATGGATCTTCTAGCAGATGTTGTCCAATCCTATGATGGTTTAGTCACCGAGAAGATTGGAAATTTTCATCTTGCAAATGAAGACTACGTGCAAGTTGATGAGAATGAGCTAGAGAGAATGAATATCATGTTGGCCTTGGCAAGTGCAGTCAGAAGAGCTAAAAAGTTTGTCAAGAAGACAGGGCTGAACCTAATAGCCACTAAGGACACGACGTTCGGTTTTGATAAAACCAATGTAACATTCTTTAATTATGGTGAGAAGGGGCACTTTAAACAGGAATGTGTAAAGCCAAAGAAAACAGGTAATGGAAATCCATTTCCCATATTCAACCATCAAGACAAGGATGTGATTGGAACTTCCTCTTCAAGCAAAGAGACAAAGGCTCTTACAGCTCAAGGTGATGAAGGACAAGACTGGTCCTTCAGGTTTGTTTCTCCTGGAGAATCAAATATTTCCTTTGTTGAAGCAGTAGATGTTGGGTCTGCTAGTGAAGGTGAGAGTGCAGCTGAGCAAGCAATGTCAGATACCGAAGAAGCTGCGAACGTGGTAAATCACCTGGTTGAAGAAGAGGTTAGAACAACAAGTTCAGAATCACCAACCACCGAAGGATCTAATTTTTCTTTGATGATTGATTCAACCGATTCATCACATGTAAGTTCTCTAGACCAGTTATTTGATAAACATGCTTGTCATGAATGTGATAAATTTAGAGAAAGCATTGACTTGAAATTTTCTAGGTTATTAGAACACAATGATAACTTAGTAAATGATTTACAACTTTGCACTGAAGCTAATCGTATATTAAAACAAAATGAGTGCAGTTTTAAAGAAAAGAAAGAACTTTTGAGAAAACAACTAAGGGAAACCGAGGTTGTTGCCTTAAATCAATCAAATGATATAAAGTTTTATTTAAATTCTTTAGAATAGACCAAAAAGGAAAAAGCAGTTTTGGAAGTCAAGGTAAATTCTTTAAAACAAAAACTGCATAGTTGGGCTAGTTCTTCTCTCATAGTTCAAAACTTAGTGAACAAAACAATAGGGAAGGTCTTGTGTACAAAGTAGTTGCACCACCACATGAAATTCTTTTAAATACAAAATGTAGACCTGTCAATGACAACCCAGTAAAGGATCATGTGATGTCCACTCCTCTGGTTAGTGATCTCGATTCCACAGTCAAACCTGTACAGAAGATCACTAGACAGAAGGAGCCTACTTTGAAATCTAAAGGTAAAATTCCGGTTGAGAATTTGGATGATGAAATTAAAAGGGTTAATGTAAGGTTAGGGTCACAAACGTCTACATTAGAACCCAATTTGACTAAACCAGTTAACCATAAACGTGGTAATCATCAAAGTCCAAATAAAGTGCAAGTTAAAGATGTTCAAAACGTTAAAAGAATTAAGTTTGTTAATAAGGATGCAACATCTAATAGAGAAATGACATAACCCAAACAAACAATGGTCACTCCTTTACTCAACTCAAACCCACATAAATATTTTCCTCAATTTGTAGAAGGAAGATCTTGCTATAATTATGGAAAACAAGGACATATCTCTTCTAATTGTCCTTATTATCAGACGCCCAAAAAGAAAATTGAACTTTTTGATACAAAACAAAGCTTTTCTAAATCGAGATCTAATACTCCACCTAAGAGTATGAGTGAACCTAAAGTTCAAACAATGAGCCAGTCGTCTGTTTATCACAAACAAGCCTTACACAAAACTGGCTTATGGAAAGAAAAATCAAGTATATTGTCTGATAGTGAAGAGATTAAGGGGCCATCCAGGCACATGACAGGGAATTCGTCTCTCCTTTTCAATGTCAGAAAAATTAAAGGGGGACATGTCTCATTTGCTGGGAATAAAGGAGGTTACATCAAAACACAAGGCGAAGTAGGAAACAAGAAAGTTAAGTCTGACAAGGTCAACTACGTTCAGCAACTACAGAACAACTTACTTTCTTTTTCCCAGATCTATGATAAAGGATTTAAAGTTGTATTTGACAACAACAAGTGCTACATGTTGAAGAAGGACTATGTGATTGGGGAGGATAAAGTTATTATGTCAACTTCAAGATACAACGATTTGTATGTCTTGGATCTATCGAAAGCCTCCAGAACTGATCACACGGTTCAATGCTTCTTGTCAAAGGCAACTAAGAGGGATTCAATCTCCTGGCATAAGAGAATAGGACACATTAATCCAAAGAAGATGAATCACTTGGTACAAAATGATTTAGTGAATAGAGTAACCGTCAAAAACTTCCAACTTCTAGATTTTTGTGTAGCGTGTAAGAAAGGGAAACAAACCAAGAAGGCTCACAAGGCAAAGAAAGTTCATTCAATTGATCTTCCTCTTGAACTTCTTCACATGGATTTGTTTGGCCTTGTCAGTACAAAGAGCATTGTTGGAGATCTATATTACTTTGTAGTAACGGATGATTACTCAAGGTTCTCTTGGGTGATGTTTCTGAAAGCCAAATCAGAAAATTTTGAATCATTCAAACATCTAGTCACTACTTTGGAATCACTCTACAAGCTGAAAGTAAGGCAAATCCAATCAGACAATGAAACTAAATTTCAAGAATTAATGGATGGAGGCATACTATAGAGAGAGGAATTGTACATCAATTTGCCTCTGCCTACACTCCTCAGATTAATGGCTTTCTTGGAAGGAAGAATCGGAGCTTGATAGGGACTGCCAGAACAGTGGTAGCTGACTCAAAACTGCTTATTCAATTCTGGAATGAGGTGGTGGTTAATGCTTGTTACACTCTCAATCGAGTCTTAGTGGTCAAACGACATGGAAAAACATGTTATGAACTGCTCCAGTGATGTAAACCAAACCTAGAGTATCTAGAACCGTTTGGCGCACCATGCATGTTGCTGAAGAAAATCCAGATAGGAATGTTTAGTGAGAAATCAGAGGAAGGTATCTTTCTCGGATATAGAATACCAGACAAGAGAGTTTATAACAACTCAATGGGTCAGGTAGAAGTGTGGTTAAACGTTAATGTTCAAAGATTCACCACCCCCATGCTGGAAAAGGACCGTCATTTTTCTTCGATTATGATGGCTTCTTTAAATCCTTCAATCTACCTCCTTCTCCCACTGATGATGAGCTGTTAGCAAGGATGTTGTATGATGTTCTAAACACACCACCACAAGACTCGACATCATCGGTTCCACTAAACGATTCCTCTAATCCTTTAGGGGGAGCACTTAATGTAAGCGACTCACCTTCTGATGATAAAGCAGTTGAGACTGCGAATGTGGAACAGGATGAACAGGTTCCCATAAATGAAAGTATACAAGCATCACATCTTGATGCCTCTAACACTTTGGAACCTCATACTCCAACAACTTTAGATACTGAACCTGGGTTTCATAATCTGGATAATGAGGTAGTTGTTCCCACCACTCCTGGATCCCAGATAAATGTTTATCATCCCTTGGACAATGTCATTGGAGATGTTAGATCGGGAGTACATACCAGATTTCAAAGATACTCAGCTGATTATGCCTCGGTAATGGAAAATGGATATCTTCACGATGGTGCATATCAATGTTTTATGTCTCAATTTGAGCCAAAATATATGAGTGAAGCCTTAAACGATGAGGCATGGGTCAGTGCAATTTGAGCCAAAATATATGAGGGATATCTTCACAGTTCAAGAAGTTAGGAGTATGGACCCTTGTGGACAAAACAAAAGGTGCTAAGGTAATTGGTACTAAATGGGTGCTGAAATGCAAGAAAGATGACCAAGGGGTCATAATAAGGAATAAGGCTCGACTTGTAGTTCAAGGATTTTGACAAGTCGAAGGACTAGATTACAATGAAGTGTTTGCACAGGTGGCAAGGATGGAAGCAATACATATATTTCTAGCCTATGCATCTTACATGAAGATTAAAGTCTATCAACTAGATTTGAAGAGTGCATTCCTTCATGGTGAAATTCGGGAGACAGTCTATGTCAGTCAACCCAAAGGATTTGAGGATCCTTATCATTAGGATAGAGTTTATAAACTGGACAAGGCTCTTTAAGGGCTCCATCAAGCCCCTAGAGCCTAGTATGAGAAACTCTAAACTCATCTTGTGAAAACGGTTTTCGCAAATGAGTGATAGAATGTACATTGTTTTTCAAAGAAAAAGATGGCGACATACCGCTGGTACAGATTTATGTTGATGACAAAATCTTCGGTTCCAAAAACAAAGAATTATGTAAAGAATTCGAATATGTAATGAAAGCAAAATTTGAGATGAGTGCCATGGGGGAGATGAAGTTCTTTCTCGGCTTACAGGTGGATCAGACACCAAAAGGAATCTTCCTACATCAGACCAAGTATGTAGGTGATATCCTCAGTCAATTCAACATAGAGAATGCTTCAGGAGCTGGAACTCCACTTGCCACGAACCATGACGTGTCACCGACGAAAATGGTGATTTGGTTGATGCCACCATGTATAGAGGAATGATCGGATCTCTCATGTACCTCACAGCCTCACGTCCTAATATCATGTACGCGACGTGTCCTTGCTCCAGTTATCAGGCGAAACCAAAAGTAAATCATCTCATCAGGGTCAAAAAGATATTTTGCTATCTGAAGGGTACTCCAACACTCGGGTTGTGATATCCTCATGACGATGACTTTGAGCTTACATCGTATAGTGACTCAGATTATAGCGGTTGCATAATAAATTACAAGTCAACATCAGCAGGATGTCAGTTCTTTGGTACACAATTAGTCACCTGGCAGTGTAAGAAGCAGACCTCCGTTGCTCTATCAACATGTGAAGCTAAATACGTTGCTGCTGCAAGTTGCTTTTCACAAATCATCTGGATTCAATAGCAAATGCGCGACTACAGTTTGCAATTTTCTAACACCCCTAATTTTGTTGATAATTCTGCTGCTATTGCTGTCACCAAAAATCCGGTCCAACACCCTAAAACTAAACACATCGGTATTAAATATCACTGTATACGTGACTATTTTGAAAAACACTTAATCGATGTTGTTAAAATAAATAGAGACTTTCAACGCGCCGACCTCTACACTAAATCATTTGATAAACCTAGGTTTTTATATCTTTTAGAGGTTAATGGCGTGAAAAATAAAAGTGACATGATTCTAGAAGAAGAAAGTGCGTAGTCCGACATAGTCTTTATTATTTTTTTTATTGTATTTATTTTCCTATCTGTTTAAAATCCAAAAACACAAAAAGATTTTCGGCTTTAGAATTTTAGGGGGAGAATAGTTTAAGTTAGTATTAAATTCGTGTAGTATTTAATTACTTAAAGAAAAAAAACGAGGGAGGAGGGAAGCTTAGCTAAAAGAAATGAAATCAAATATGTGATTCTGATTCAATATTTATGTAAAATGATAGTACACAGGAAACAAATTGGTTGGGAATTTAAAAGATTTTAAATGACAAAGATGCAAAATTCAAAGTATAAGTCTGAGAAGGCTAAGCAAAATAAAAGGAAAAATGATAGTAAAACTAGTCTGCTACTGAGGTAACATAGAGAAAGTAGACCTTAAGGTTGCAAGTTTATTATATGATGTGTCGGTAGATTCAACACAATAGATTAGTAGACCTCATTGGTGGTTTAAATTCAAACTAAATTGTTCAACTTGCTATGGGTTCCCATCTTATCCTTGGTTAACACAATCAACGCAATTCCAATAAGGGGTGACGAGCAAAATAAACGCCACAAATGTGTGCAGATGACCATAAAAATGAGCAAAGCAAATGGAAAAATGCTAAATGCAATCAAGCTAATAACTTATGTTGTTGGTGCGTTATGTGCAAAAACAAAAATAACTGCGCTAACAAGAAGATAGGTTTTGTGCCTCTCTGTTGTGTGGTGGCACTAACCTGAGCATATGCAGAACCTAAATATTCTAGAATTCATTGTTGTTTGCGCCTCTCTGATGTGTGATGGCACTGACCTGAGACATGGCATCTCTTTGAAAGCTCTTAGAATAGTTTCTTCTTGAAATATACCCGTAGACCGCTCAAAAATCTCCTGAGGAATGTTGATTACCATATAATTGTGGGATCCACAAATGATTGTTGATATAATTAAACCTTAACTCATCACCAATGTGTGTCAAAAATCTATGTATGGATTTAAGTGGACAAATATACTGACAATCATCGTGAGCTACAATTCTTGACAGTCATAATCATTGTGTGCATCTTATAGCTCTAGTATGATTTCCTAAAATTACTATTGACTCTCGGTCAAAACAAGAATCCAGCATCATAATGGTTTATTAAAATGTCCCAAATGATTCTGATATACCTATATGATTGCATAATGAATCATTCCAGAGATGACAAAAAATTAACTTGAAGTTGTGTTGTCCAGGAACTAAAATAGGTTAGATGTTTTCTAAAAGGTTTAATCCCATCTCAAATCAAAAATACAAAAATATGTCATGTTTTGTTTTAAATTTCAAGTTGTTTTCAAAATTTTGTTTTCTAGTCTTTTGTTATATAGATGTCGGACTCTACAACTAGACTTAATCTATAAATCACTCACTCAAAAGGGGTCACGTTTGAGGTGACCAAAATATTCAAAATAAAAACCGGTCATGTCTAAGGTGACAAATCGGTGTTAAAATAAAATGAGTCACGTTTGAGGTGACCAATCCGTTTTTAAAATTAAAAGGATCACGTCTGAGGTAATCAAACGGTTTTAAATTAAAAGGTCATGTCAGAGATGATCATCGGTCTTAATGTTCAATATCAAAGGGTAAAATTTTAAGTGTTTGAAAGTGTGTGAGGTCAACTCATAAGTATGAGCCAGTCGCATGACTCGACTATAAGTATTAGCCAGTCACACGACTGGACCACAAGTATGAGCCAATCGCACGACTGGACCATAAGTATTGATAGGATCAAATGTACCAATCTGTGATGATGTATGAATACAATTCAAAGAAATACAAACAAAGTAATCAAATCAAGCAAGATATCAACAAATTCATAGTTTCATTAATATCAAGCAAAGACAATTACAAAATAAGTAAGCAGTTCAAAATCTGTTCTAAAACTGTTGTTCTTCTCCAACTGCTACAAGTCTAAGCTATTTATAATAAAATACAAGGAACTAACAAATTACAAAACTAGTCTCTATACTATTACAAATAGTAAAAAGACACATAAAGACAACATGTTAATCTTTCTAGAGTTCTAACAATACTCCCCCTAAGGTTTACATGGTCTTCGGTCTTCAAAATCTTCAATCTTGTCTTTTTTTATCTTTCCTTCAGCTTTATCTTTCATCTTTAGCTTTTATCTTCTATCTTCTATCTTCAGCACTCAAAGAAATCTTCAGGTTCTTCCTTGATCTTGAACATTGGCTTCTTTTTATATATCTCTTGTTCTTTCAAAGCATTAGCAATTGCAGACTTAAATTTGCTAGCAAGAATGACTTGTTCTGGTTTTGCTTCATTCGTCTTTATCTCCATTTTGCTCATTCTTTCCAATGTATCTTTTGATAGACATGTGATATCAATATTAGCATATAACTCAATAGGATTTTGACTTTCCTTTGAGTATATTTCTAATACTCCTTTTCTTGAAATTCTCATGAACTCAATGTTTTTGATATCCTTTTTAACAATGTTTGCATATGCAAGAGCTTTGCTTAATGATATTTTTTCCATTTCAGCATTCATCACATTTATGATGGAAAGAAAATACTTCTTATCTTGTTCTACAATCTCTGGAGATACCTTTTCAAACTTTTGCATAGATAAAAATGATATATAAATTGGATGCAATAGTTTCAGTTCAAAAGCACCAAATAATGTTATCATATCCTCATCCCATTGTTCGAGATTTCGGACCAGTTTAAACTCAAAAGTCTCAGAGTTATAGAACCATCTGAGAATTGGCTTTGACTTCTGATTACCATCAATCACCTTTAGACCAGGAGTTGTGACTTTTTCAAAATACTTCACCTACACATTATTTAAACATATTAGTAAAATTTCATACTAATATTTAAACATACTAATACTTTTGAATTTCCCAAAATTTACATTTTAGTCCCTCAAATTTGAACTTTTTACATTTTGCACACTCAAATTTAATTTTTATCTTTCATCTTTAGCTTTTATCTTCTATCTTCTATCTTCAGCACTCAAAGAAATCTTCAGGTTCTTCCTTGATCTTGAACATTGGCTTCTT
>BJCM01266799.1:0-14310 GCA_018326385.1 Flaveria bidentis | reverse complement strand
ATAAAAGATGGCAATTCATGTTGTAAGTTAGAGAACAAAGTAACTAGGGATGTAAGACAGAATGCACAATCAAACCTCGACAAAGTTTTACAAGTCTCAAACGTTTACAAGTATATACGATTAGCTAAGTGTACTTGGATCAACCAAGCAGGCTTGTCTGGCCCATAGATCTATGACTTCGCTAGGCTAGCAATAGTTAATGATTGTACATATATTCGATATTACATGCTAGCCACAAGGTTCAACTAACCACAACATACAGGTGAAATGCCATAAGTTTACAAGAATCAAACGTATTTACAAGTGCAAAGTTTATAATGTAACATGTTTCACCCTAAAGTGTGAAAGTATAAAAATGGGGTATAGAAATACTCACTTGATCAAATAAGTATAGAATGACGATTAATAAGAAATGTAATAAGTGGTGATCCAATGTAGTTCTTCACAAGGCACCTTAAATTATATATATATTTACAAGGCTAAAGTTTAATTATAATAAGTTTAACGTTTTAAAGAGAACTAGGGTTTTAAGTGGAATTTGGGATGTTAATAATTAGATCCAACTAACATGGTAAATTTGATTATATTTTGAGTCAATATACTATTTAATCATTTTAATACTAAGAAATAAAAGAAAATCATTTGTAACAAAGTCTAAATATGGTTTAAACAAACTTTTAAAATACTCCCATTTTAAACAATAACATATACTTGTTATTTGAACAAATAATGATTTAGTGAGTTATAACGATATTCAATGTCTATTTTATAAGAAAAATAATTTAAATATATTATTTGAGCAAATAATTATTTAGTAAATTAAAACAATATTTTAAGTTTAACTTATAAAAAATAATCTAAATATATTATTTGAACAAATAATGATTTAATAACTTAAACAATATTTAAAATATATTTTATAAGAAATTGAACTAATTATATCATTTGTTTAAAATAATTAATAATAATATCAAAATATTATAAGAAATAAATTTCTAGAAAATTAGTTAGATGATTTTAAAAATATTTAAAGTTTTTAAATGAATTTAGTATATTTGTTAGAAATTTTCTAAAAATTATTTTGGGCTAAAACCCCTTAAAAATAAGATGGTGGTGCTCGGGTTCGAACCCGGGACCTCATGTGTGTGAGGCAAGTGCCTTAACTGGTGAACCAGGGCCGTGGCCTTGGTATCACTCGGTACTTAAAACTTAAAAACACATATTTGCAGAAAACCCCAAACTCAGGAACCCTAGTTTGTTCTTGGATCCAATTGAACCCCGATTCGATTCAATTACAGGTTAGGTTCATGGGGCTTTTATTCCCCACGTTAAAACGATCATGTAGATGTGTTTAATTACCCGAATGAAGATGATTCGAATTCGAACACGACGATGAACAAACCACGACTGAGACTTGACTCAAATTGTGGTCAAACGAGTATGAAAACTAAATTAAACTCGTGGACAGATTCGAGTGATGCTCCGGATCCAAAGCCCTTTATCAATTTCAGTTTAATTTGGCGAATTGGCGATGTTAAATTGAAGTGCAGGTCGCGACTTCGGAGTGAATCCAATGAGACGTGTTTGTGTGTCACAGATGCAATAGAAAGTTGTATTTGATTTTCAATAGTCAGGTGATTGTTTATGTTAGTTTGATTGAATTATAATTAGGATTAAATGCTCAAACGGCTTTATGGTTAAAGTCGAACTTCCGTTTCATGTTCGAATGCTCATAACAACCCTTAAAATCGAATTAAAGTGTAGTAAAAGGTTCGATTCTTGTTCCTGAAGCGGTTGTAAACGATTGGGGTTCAAGATTCGAAGGATTTTGGAGGTTTCAACATCGCCAGACTTCGGCTGGAGTCCACCAGGTTTAAACTGGGTGAGGGTTGGATTTGAAACTTTAAAATTCACACTTTGGCCCCTTGAAATTTGAGTTGTTATTATTTAATGCAAAAACATTTATTTCAAGTTTATAAAATGGCAAAAACAACCCCCCAACTTAAATAGATTTTAAACATTTTTAAGTTAATAATTTGTTTATAAGTTATTATCATTACTAGTATTATTATTATTATTAGCTTCAATATTATAATCTATTACTATTAATGTTATTATTATTATTATTATTACTATTATTATTATTTATATAATAATAATCATTATAATCTTAAAGGATTAAGAGACAAATTAAAGCTATATGCAAAAGCAATCCATATTTCATATCAGGCACAATGGTCCATACAAGGATTATAGCGACGTTAACTTTTAATTAACATAAAATACAGGATGTTACAAGGCTTCTCACCGGATGAAGCTCAATTGGCCCTATTCCAATTCACCCTTAAAGACAAGGCCAAACAATGGTTCCTATCTCTACCATCGGCAAGTATTCACACATGGGTACAAATGCAAAAATAATTCTTGGATGAATACTATACTTTTCAAAGGACAAGTGATACAAGGAGAGCCATTCAAGGATTTACACAACAAACAGGTGAACAATTCCATGAAGCTTTTAAACTGTTTTAGGAATAACTAAGAACTTGTCCACATAATGGCATAGCTAAGTGGGAGTTGATTTTAGCTTTCTATGATGTATTATCACTAAAGGATGCAAGAGATGTAAATTCCAAAAGTGCAGGAACGTTTACCTTAAACCATAAGGATGATGATTGGGATATTCTCAAAAGGATAAGTGTAGTCTCCAAGAAGCGGGCCCAATCAAGTCAAAGGTCAAAAGGTGCAAATGTAAAGATGGTTATGATCATGTTGCCATGGATAAAATTTCAATCTTAGAATGAGAAATTGCAAGTGTTAAAGTTAGGAAGAATGGCGTCACGAACAGATCTACTCAGTATGAAGTGTGTGACTTGTGTAATGACATCGGCCATACATCAGTCACAAGCTACTTGAATTTGGGGAAGAGTGAAAATATACATCTATTACAAGCCCAAGGATAAAGAAAGACATATAACATGAATTCCAACTTTTATCATCCCAAGCTTATAAATCACCCTAACCTTAAGTAACACTACTAACCAATTGAACCCTCCTTTTTAGGTACCAAATCAAGGAAGCAACCAATATCAAGTTCGACAACAAGGATACAATCAAGGTGGGTACCAAAGAAATAATTACAATCAAAGGAATTACCAATAAGGAGGTCAATATCAACAAATGAATCAACATCAAGAAGGAGCTTCCACTAGCAATGGTAATGATAATGCAATCCTTGCAACGATTCAAGATCTTGCCAAGGAGATGAAAGAGTTCAAGCAATTCAAAGAGGTGCAAGAAAAAACTAATGAGGCCATTGCAAAGAAACTGGGATATATAGCAGAACAATTGTCCAGACGAGAACCGGGGAAGTTTCCAAGTGACATAACCAAGAACCCTTAACATCACGATTCAAGTTCAAGAATGTACACATAAACTCGGTTAGTATTATTGCTAAATATGAATATATTGATTATGATTTAACCTCTCCTCCTCAAGTAGTTACAATTAAGGAAGTTGTTGTACAATAAGGAAGCGACCCTGAAGCACCAATCATTCTCATTCAAGTTAGGAAATTTAAAATCAAGCAGGCACTTTTGGATTATGGAGCTGGTGTGAGCATCCTTCCGGGAAGTTTATATGATCAATATGATTTTTGTTCATTACATGAAATTGGCAAAACAGTGGTGCTTGCTGATTCGACATGGAAACAACCCCGAGGGATAGTCAAGGATGTGATAATCAAGCTAGGAGAGCTCGGTAGACTTTATGGTGCTTGATTATGCACCTAGTATGAACGAATGAGCAACCAAAGGTAATTTTAGGTCGGCCATTCTTGGCAGCCAAAACTCAAATCAATTGCAAAATGGAATCATCGACATGACATTTGAAAATCGTAAGTTGTTCTTTAATGTGGTTTCAAAATAAATTACATATACAGACAAACATGATTATGTAATAATAAAAGCTACTAACGGGTGTACTCATCCTTACATCTTACTTGTAAGCTAGGACATCACCAAGAAGAATGTCTTAGATCCTTATAGGTTCGAGCTCAAAAAGGTGGAAAAGGAAGAGAATGTGAAGGTTGAGCCTTTAAGGAAGGAAAATCCAAGATGAAAGGTTAAGATGGGTATACCACCGGATCATGAGAATTCAAGAATTAATGAAGCAATGTTGGGACAACACTCGAGTACACAAGAAAATCTATTAAGTAAGGAGAAGTCGTTTTATAAAAAGAAATTTGGAGGAAAGAGTGGTCTCAGGTACGGTCTAGCTTAAGACCTAAAACTTAATGTTTGTGGGAGGCCATCTGAGAACTTTGTGGGTGTGTTTACTATAAACCCTCACGAGACTACAACTCATCCACTAGAGTCTACCGAGGGGTTTAAAGGCTTGTTGCATACACTAAATGAAATTGTGATTCCTACGAAAGTGAGTTTTACTTCTGTTATTAGTTTGTGTGTTCTTTGCTTTGTTTTGTTAGTTAAATCATACACCAGACGCAAGCACTCAAGTGTGGGGAGGCGCAAGTCAATTAATGAAGTCTCTCACTAATAATCAAGCCTATGCACTCATTTATTTTGTTTATTTATCCTCCCCATATTTATTCATGTTTTAAAAAACATACATTGGGGACAATGTACCCTAAGTGTGGGGATGGAGGAAGCAAAGAAAAAATATATATGTATTGAGAAGAGTGCCAAATTTGAAAAGAATATATTTAAAAATGTCATAAGCAAGCTTGAAAATATATAAATATTGAATCTTTAAGTATACATTATTAACTAATTACCTACTTAAGCATGGTTTTTTGGTTCTTAGTTACGGTTAGATTCATTTTGATGTTCAAAAGAGGAAAAAGACTTTAGATTTATCTAAATGAGGGTAATAAGCTAGAAGGTGGATCTTTCATGCACAGGTTACATTAAATTCTCAAAGTTAAAAAGAATAATTCATATGAAATGTTTCAAGCAAGAAACTAAAATATGCACAAAGATGATAATGACATTAGTATCTAGCCTTAGGAATTGAAAAGCCTTTTTATTTTTTATTTTTTAGATCAAACCCAATATTACCCATAATAAACCAAAAGAAGCCAATGTGACACCCAATGCTATAATGATGAAAACAAAAAAAAATATGAAGTATTTTATCATTCTAATTTTGTTTTTGATGAAATCCAAATTGGATAGGTGATTATGTGTTAAAACATGGCCAAAGTGCCAAGCCTCATACTTTGGTAAGCTGATAAGTACGTTTTCAAATTATATGAAAATATAGGATGAAAAATGTCAAAGCATTCGAAAAGAGAGAAATCAAAAGAGGGCTAATGTTAGTGTGCCCCACTGATCACATGTCAATAATCCGATGTTTAATTAACTTAAATACATGAAACTATATTATGATTACCATGGAATATGTTTAAGTTGTGTGTGTTTTGATTTATAGTGATTTGGAGCTAAAGGAAGCCTATTTGGGATTAAAAAGAAGCCATAGAAGAAAGTACAAGGGTTAATTATGCAAATAAAGGAAGTTACAAAAATGGCCCTGAAAACCCTAAATCGGCGTATGATACACCGGATACGGGCGTATCATATGCCGGCCAGCGTATTGGCGATATATTTGTAGGTGTATTTGACAAAAATTACAAAAATTTGGGCGTTTGAGAATAGGGGTGGGCTTATGATACACCCAGGGTTGGCGTATCATACGGCGGTCTTCAACAAACATCCTATTTTTGTGGAAATTCAAGATATTAAAAGATATTCAACTTCAATTCGAGGGGAGAACTTTTCCAGCTGATTCCAAGTGATTTTGTAGGTGCTTTTTTATGGTTGCAAGATTCCTAATCCATACAAGAATCATCCTTGATCTTGATTATCATTAAAACAAAAGTGAAGATTCGATGAAGACCATGAGTGGCTAGTTCGTTTGTGATTGATTCCGGGACAATTGATTATGTTAAAATAAGACTTTTTATGTGCTTATTAGGGTTTTATTAGACAAGGGTTAGTTTAACTTTCGGTTACGTTAAAATATTCGTCTATAAACAAAGTTACTTGTTGAAATTATTAGAATTTAGTTTCCTTGCATCGTGAACTCACTAAATCGAGAGGTAACTTGATATGAGCAAACGAATAACATTGTGAATGAGCTAGTCTTAAAAGTTTGATCATTTGTTATTACGTTAAATGAAAATTTGAAGTATTTAGAATTTGGTTTAGGCAAACTCTACTTTGATTACATAAATTGTTGATCTTGCAAAATTGAGGATCCGAAAGTGATTGTTTTTCATTATTTATAAAATCCATTCTAAAGTTTATTTCTTTTTGCACTTGTTTTATTCAAATCATTCAATGTTTATTTTTAATTCTAAAGTTTGAGCCTTTTAGTTAATTGAATCAAATTAGTTAAACACTTTCCACATATTACCTGTGGAGATGACCTTACTTACAATTGCACAATAAATGTAGCTAAGACCGATAAATTAACTTGTTTTTGATCAAGTCTCGACAAACCAGATTAAAATGGTGTCATTGTGGGGGAATTAGTGCACTAAGTGTTTAAATGTTTTACTTATTTTCTTTAAAAAATTATAAAAAAACCCAAAATATTTTATATTCAATTTTTCTTTTTTATTTTTTTATTTCTTGTTCTATATTACGTTGGGTAATTTGTGTTTCCTTGTTTGCATGTAACCATTACATTAATGCATAAAATATTCTCAGGAAGGACTTCGCCATTGCCCTTTGATCCAAAAATCGAAAAGACGGCAAGTCAGAATCGTGTGTTTCAAATACATCCGCTTCAAGGACTTCTCAAATTCGTGGTCAAACAAGATCAGAAGAGGGTATATCGTCAACAACAACTCATAGGATTTTAAGTCGACTCTCAAGAACACCAAAAAGTAATCAATCAAGTGGGATGAATAATCCATGAAATCAAGGAGAGCCACAACCCAACCAACCCTTGGGAAACATTCAGTTACATGTGTTTCCTCCACCTGATGAACCTCCACCTCAACCTTAACCTCAGGGGCCGATCCCTATGAATCAAGGGGTGCAACACCAACCTCCTCCTATAAATATCCAACCAATGCCTAATAGTTAGATTCGTAATCCAAGTTTTCAGCATAACAGGGAAGGAAGTCATCACAATCATGAGGAATGGTTTTCAATGGAAGGCAGCCATCATACCAACTACGTGGAAGATTGAATTAAAGACCAAGAGATATAGAAGGTCCAGTTCAACAAATTTTTGAAAATTTTGGAAATCAACCAGGTAACTGTCAACCGAACCACAATCAAGATGGTTATGCACAACCACCCGAATTCCATAATCAAGAAGAGCAACCATTTAATGGTATACCAACTAATCCAGGAGCTCACCAATATGTACATGCACATGTCGTGGATAGTCACTTCCGTCCCGCCATTGCCATCAACTCACCTCCCATTCTTCCTCACTTTTATGGAATGGAAACTGAAGAACCATACTTGAACATATCTAAATTTGAAGCATCTTGTAGCAATATTGGTGGTCAAGGTTTTTCACCGGAGGAAGTTAAGTTGGTGTTATTTCAATTTACACTCAAAGATAAATCCAATCAATGGTTTTAATCTCTACCATTTGCAAGTATCTAGACATGGGTTCAAATGTAGCAACTATTCTTGGATAAATACTACACATCTCAAAAAACAAGTGATGCAAGACGAACAATGTGACGTTTTACACAACAGTCATGGGAACAATTTTATGAAGCTTTTTATCGGTGTAAGAAGATGTTGAGAAACTATCCACATCATGGGATAGCTAAATAGGAATTAATATCAACATTTTATGATGACCTCTTTCCAGAAGATGCAAGAGATGTAAACTCTACAAGTGTGGGCAGATTTACTTTGAATCATGAGGATGATGATTGGAACATCTTGGAGAGAATGAGTGTGATATCTAAAAATGTGCACAATAAAGTACAAGGTCAAGAGGTGTAAATGTAAAGATGGTAAATGATCAAGTGGCTATGGATGAATTGCAGTTCTGGAATGAGAAATTGCAAGACGTAAAGTCGGGAAAAGTGGTGTCGCACATATCTATAATGAGTATGATGTATGCGAGATGTGTAATGAAATTGGACACATATCGATGATGTGTTATTTGAATGTGGGAAAGTGAAGAAATACATTAAATTTAAGGCCAAGGAGAAAGGAAGACATATAACATGAACTCTAACATATATCACCCTGGTCTTAGAAATCATCCTAATCTTAGATATGGTAACTCTACTAACCAATTGAATCGTCCTTTTCAGTTACAAACTCAAGGAAATAATCAGTACCAAGGCCGACAACAAAACTACCATCAAGGCGGCTATCAAAGGAACGATTATAATCAAGGGAATTACTAACAAGGAGGTCCTTATCAACAAAGAAATCAACAAGGGTCTTCAACTCATAACGGTAATGATAATATGATCTTAACAGAAATTCAAGACTTAGCGAAAGATATGAAAGAGTTCAAGCAATTCAAAAAAGTACAAGAGAAGACTAATGAAGCTATTGCTAAGCAGTTAGGACAACCAGTTGAATAATTGTCTAGACGAGAAATGGGGAATCTTCCAAGTGATACAAAAAATAATCCTCAATATCATGCTTTAATTACAAAGGGTTCTCATGTTGGCCAAGTAAGTATTTTGAGAAGTGGTAAGACTTATGAAAACAAAGTCGTACCACCACCACCATTTAAAGAGGGAGTGGTGGTCGACCTTGGTGAGAATGGGGAAAGTGATAGTGATGTGGAACTCGAAACACCTAAAATAACCAAAAAATAAACTTTTCAAGAATCAAATAAGGAAAAAGCAAAAGCATATACAATTGCATCACAAGGAGTGAGGATGGAGAATAATACCATTCCTTACCCTTTAGCGTTAAAAGAAACCACCAAACCAATTCCTAAAAAACGAGGGCCTCTACAAGATGAGATTTGGGAAGCTTTTAAACAATTTAAACTCAACCTTACATTAATAGATGCAGTTAAGAAAGTCCCGACTTATGCTAATTATTTTGAAGGATTTATGTACACAGAAAAGACAACAAAAATTACCAAAACAACTTGATTTTACTAGTAATGAAAATTTTGTGTTATCGGGTGTACTTCCACCCAAACTTCAAGATCTAGGAGCACCTTTAATTTCTATTCAAGTTGGTAACTTTAAGATTAATAAGGCACTTCTAGATCTTAGAGCAAGTGTTAGTATTTTACCCAAAAGTTTATATGACCAATATGAGTTTTGATCAATGCAAAAAGCAGAGACTACTGCGGTGTTAGATGATTTATCACTTAAACTTTTGTGTGGAATAGTAACAGATGTGATAATGGAAGATTTTTATTATCCTGTAGATTTTCTTGTGTTAGACTCTGCGAGTCCTACAAATGATAAGAAACCTAACATTATTTTGGGGAGACCATTCCTCAAAACAACCCAATGTTTGATCATATGACTGGCACAATCAACATGGCATTTTGTAATAGAAGGTTGATATTAAATGTGTTTTCATATGTTCCAAAAACCATATTTAATGAAGAATGTTTCATTTTAGACATAACTGACGAGTGCCATACTCATGAAAATAAGGATAGCACCACAGAGTTGTGTGTTTTATGTGACAGGGAATAGACACAGTTAGTGAGTGAATTAGAAGCATAAGAACAGGAATAGGAAGTGAAGGCAATGCAAGAAGGAAAACTCATTTGGACACACCAATTTGAAAGCTAACCAGAGCACATCGATACTTATTTAAAACCTTCCTTAATTTCACCACCACAAGTGGAATTAAAAGAATTGCCTAAACATTTGAAATATGCTTTTTCAGGTGATAACAAGACTTTACTAGTGTTCATTGCATCCAACCTAACGAAGGGTCAGGAGAAGGCTTTGATGGAAGTATTAACTGCTTACAAAGCAACCATTGTATGGACCATTGCAGATTTGAAAGGAATACGTCCATCACTTGTAATGCACAAAATCATCACCGAAGAAGGAGCCAAACCATCATGTGACACACAAAGAATATTGAACCCTAACATGAGAAAATTGTTAAGAAAGAAGTGTTAAAGTGGCTTGATGCAGGAACTATTTACCCAATCTCGGATAGCACAATGGTAAGTCCAACACAAATAGTTCCAAAGAAGGCTGGTATTCAAATTATGAAGGGTGACAGAGGTAATGAAGTAGCCACTAGGTCGGTAACCGGGTGGCGTGTTTGCATGATTATAGAAAACTGAATGCAATAACTTCTAAGGATCAGTTCCTGTTAACATTTATTGATCATATAATAGAAAATCTTGGAGGTTAGAAATTTTATTGTTTTCTAGATGGATATTCTGGTTATAACCAAATTGTTATTCATCCTGACGATCAACAAAAGACCACGTTTACATGTCCATGTGGAACCTTCACATTTAGGCGAATGCCATTTGGACTATGTAACGATGCATCCACCTTCAAAGATGCATGATAAGTATCTTTTCAGATATGGTTGTGGACTCGTTGGAAATTTCCATGGAAGAATTTTCTATTTTTGGCACGTCCTTTGAATCATGTTTAACTCAATTAACAAAAGTATTAAAAAGCTGTGTTGAAATAAACTTGGTTTTAAGTTGAGAAAAAAGTCACTTTATGGTTCAAGAAGGAATTGTCTTGGGTCATGTGATCTCTAGTTGGGGAATCGAGGTAGATCATGCCAAAATTCAAGTGATTTCAACTTTACCATTCCCTACTAGCATAAAAGGGGTGCATTCTTAGGACATGCCGGATTTTATCAAAGGTTAATAAAGAACTTTAGTGTTATTACAAAACCTTTATGCAATCTCCTTTTAAAAGATGTTCTCTTTGTATTCGATGATGAATGTGTCCAAGCTTTTAATGTGTTAAAACAAAATTTAATTGAAGCCCCAATCCTACAATCATCAAATTGGTCTTTACCTTTTGAAATTATGTGTGATGCAAGTAATTACGTAGTTAGGGCAGTCTTAGGACAACGGGTGGATAAAAAACTTGTGGTGGTATATTACGCAAGTTAAACTCTTTCTGGTGCACAATTAAACTATACAACGACAGAAAAAGAATTACTTGCAGTGGTATATGTGTTAGACAAGTTTAGATCATACATTTGTGGAAGTAAAGTTATTATTTTTTTATCATAGTACAGTACGATACTTGATGGAAAAGAAAGATGCTAAACCAAGATTAATTCGATTAATTTAGTTGTTATAGGAATTTAACTTGGAAATTGGTGACAAGAATGGAAGTGACAATGTGATAGTTGATCATTTGTTACATGTTGTACATCAAACCAATGTTCAGAATGAAGAAATTAAAGAAAGGTTTCCAGACGAACATTTATTATCTATTTCAACCATTCCGTGGTATGCTAACTTTGCTAATTATTTGGCTACATGTACACTTCTCGACCATTGGACATAGAAGAAAAAGAAACAATTCATAGCCCAAGAAAATCATTACATATGGGAAAAATCAGATTTGTTTAAAGTGGGGGCAGATTAGATTACTAGAAGATGTGTACCCGATGATGAGATCCATTTGGTTTTGGGACATTTACTCGCATTTGCTTGTGGTGTTCTTTTTAGTGGCAGAGAAAACAAGGCATAAAATTTTATCATATGGACTTTATTGGCCCGCACTATTTAAAGACTCATTTTAATTCTCAAAAAAAATGTTTAAATTGTCAAAAGATGGGTAGTATCTCAAAACGAAATGAGATGCCCATGCAACCAATTCTTGTAGTCGATATTTTCAATGTTTGGGAAATTGATTTCATGGGACATTTTCCTAACTCATAAGGTGATCTATACATTTTGGTGGCGGTTGATTATGTGCCCAAATGGGTCGTGGCAATCGCCACCAAAACAGATGATCATGCTGTCGTTTGCAAATTTGTTCAAACAAATATATTTTCACGATTTGGGATCCCTCGTGTGATCATTAGTGATGAGGGGTCTCATTTCAAAAACTTCAAATTTGGAAAATTACTTAAAATATATGGAGCTGATCATTAGATAGCCACACCATATCACCCTCAAAGAAATAGCCAAGTATAAGTGTCTGATAGGCAAATTGAGGAAATTTTACAAAAAACCGTGCAGGCCAACCGTAAGGACTTGTCTACTAAATTAGATGATGCCTTATGGGTGTATCACATGGCTTATAAAACCTTTATCGGCACTACCCCTTACCACTTGGCCTATGGTAAAGGATGTCATTTACCGGTTGAATTAGCTCATAGAGTATTGTGGGTTGTTAAGAATGTTAATATGGATTATGATGTTGTTGGTAAAAAGAGGAAGCTTAACATATGTGAGTTGGAAGAATTACAAGGGCTTATGAGTGTGGGTCAACTTACAAGGATAAAACGAAAGAAGTGCATGATGCAAAGTAGAGGAAAAAGACTTTCAAGGAAGGCCAAAAAGTGTGGTTATACAACTTTTGCTAAAAGTTCTTTCTGAGGAAACTCAAAAGCAAATGGATAGATTTGTATCTCATTATACGTGTTGGAAACTATGGGGATATTGAGATTTGTAGGTACATGTGTCCCTAGTTTCTGAACTTAATGTAATATGTCTTTAATTTCTTACACTTTTGTAATAGTTGGGTACTTAATGAAATGTAAATGTTTGGTTGTGTTTATCATGTTTAATATTTTATTAATGAGTTGTTTAATGCATATTGACTTGATTATATAGGTTTGTGGTTGATTGAACTAATATAAATAATGTAATGACAATTAATACATTCGAACTTAATAACATGAAGTTATCATGCGAATGGCCCATGCTAATGGACCATACGCATGAACAACTTCATGCGAATGACTCAGTCGCACGAATGAACCATGAGACTGGATCAGTCGTATGATTGTAACATAAGATTGGCTCAGTCACACGAATGAACACCCAGTCGTGCGAATGGACCAACCACATGACTCAATCGCACAACTAAACCATGCTAATGGTTCAGTCGCCTGAATAAGCAACCCTAACCTATAAATGCCACCTAATTCATGAAAAAATAAAGCATTGAACACACATCGACTCCAGACGTACCCTATTCGTTAGAGACCTCTAAGATCATACTCCAAGTTCATAGATCACAGTAGATCGATTCACAATCGATTCTTAACGTTAGATTCAATACTAATTGTTTCTACATGCATTCTCACTGATTGGATCGCCAATCAAATAGGATTCCGCACTATTTGATTTGGTATACACGTTAATCAATTAGTACATCATCCAGTACACGATCCTAACAAGTGGTATCAGAGCTTTGGCTCTTGATTGCGTGTGATTCAGTTGTTTTTGATACAAAAAATGTGTTTTTTCACTAAAAACACAATCCTTTTGTGTCAAACAGTGTCTTAGACGTCTCCTGGTTCTAAAGTTCAGTTTTTCCGACAAACGGCATTTAGGGATAGTGAAAATTCGAGTTTTTACGACCAAACCACGTTAAACCTAGAAATTTTCGAATTCTAGCAGCTTCAGTCGCACGATTGAATCAATCGCACGACTGAACTCATTCGCATTCCCCATACGCATGATTGAACTCATTCGTACTCCCATTCGTACGACTGAGAAATCTATTCGGACTGTTCAACCGCATTAGTTCATTCGGCCGACTGACTCATCCGCATTAGTTCAGTCGCACGATTGAACCATCTGCATAGTTTAATCGCCCGAATAGTTCAATCGCCTACCTTCATTCACATACATTAAACAGTTTGTTTTAAAATTAAAGTTAAGTGAAATGGAGGACTAGTTTTCAGCATACACAGCAGGAAGAGACTCACGTATACAGAACCTAATGCTACTGGAGAACGAAGTGGGGAATCATAATAAACCCCCAAAGTTTATCACGTTAGACGAATACCCACAATGGAAGCAACGTTTCAAAATCTACTTAAATGGAGTAGATACAAATCTGTGGGAGGCTATAGAGTCGGGGTACAGCATGCCAGTTGGAGCTGACGGTGTCAAACATACACTAAATGGCATGACTGAAGGACAAAAGGCAAAACACAATGCAGAAAAGAAAGTATATGCTTTGCTTACACAGTCTATTCTGAAGGATATTTTCCATCAATACTCGGAGTATACGCAAGCAAAGAAACTATGGGATGCATTGGAGAAAAGATATGACGGAAATGCATCATTGAAGGCCATAAAGGCTAAGGCTTTAAAGAAGGAGTTTGACAATTTCTCCTCGATGGGAAAAGAAAGCCTAGATGATGT